>JAQMYJ010000015.1:15371088-15387650 GCA_030014305.1 Clarias laeviceps | reverse complement strand
GTAGAATGTAGAAAATAAATCTCTAAACAAAAACAAAGAAATTTGCAAGTGACCCCAAACTTTTGAACGGTAGTGTACATTTATAAAAGTTTATTGTTCTTCCAGGTTTAAAAAGGTCTCTTAAAAAAAAAAGTAATAAGTTGATTTTAGATTCAATTCAGTACACGTCAAATATATTATAGTAAATTATATAAAGGGAAAATCTATTTGAGATAGATCATATAGAGATAAGTTATTTCACACCATTAGGCTGTACCAAGAGACAGTGTTTTATGTAGGCTGGTATACTGTACATTGGTATGAATTCCTGGCATTTTTGCTCCAAAAACAAGGAAATAGTCAAACTGTTATGGAATCTAATAATTAGGGGTTTAATGATTGGATAGTTGGATTAAATTATATAAAATCAAGCAACAATCTAACTATAACTGATTATAACTGATTATGAACTGATTATCAAAATGAACAGACAACCGATGTAGATTTTTTTTTAAATGTTGTTAAATAAGGTAACAGGGTGAATTGGTCATAACTGGCAATATCACTGTTTTATCATCTTTTTTCTATGTTATCATCATATGTGATTTAACTGTAGGTATCATCAAATATCGACTCACCTTCTTTAAAAATACGTAGATATTGTATAGTATGATGTGGAAGCTTGAGGTTTACACTCATACTACTAATAACAGTATTCTTTACTTGATCCTGACTAGAAATAGACCTAAATAGAACTGGAACCTCATTACATACACCACCGAATCCACCTCTGCTCAGCTATTGATTACATCTTATTTCTCTTTCTCTCCCCTCAAATAAACCACTTTGATGTAGCCTTGCTACATGATTGGCATTATAAGCCATGAAGATGTAGCAGATTTTGGATTCGAAAAAATTTGTAAAGTTTACATAATAGGAATAAGTAATATGTCATTTTAAATAACAGTTAAATGGATGGTTTGGGGTTTTAAAGTCTGTCTTAAATAAAAATTGAGGTGAATATAAGTACATAATTAATAGTTCTTGATATTTCTATCATATAGTTTCTTGATATTTTTTTCTGCTCTGCACACTGACTTAACCAAGACGTTTCTCACCCAGAACACAAGTCCAATGTAAATACTCGGGGCCAAATTCCACCCCCTCTCATTAAAATAAGTTGATATCTTGTACACAATGGATTGGCACCCTGTCCAGGGTGTACCCCGCCTAGTGCCCCAAGTTTCCTGATATAGGCTCCAGGCCCCCTGACACCCTGTATACAGGATAAAGCGGTATAGACAATGATGACGATGATGACCATATCTTGCACAGTTATGGTGTTTTTAATACACATTTGATGCTTTCTTAGTTGAACTTTTCCCCAGAACAAGCTGAATGGCTAATTTGAGTTAGCCATCTGACTATTTCAGGAGAAAGAAAATAATTTAATTTGTACTCAGTTAAATGCAAATTTGACACATGTTAACTAACTTTAGCTCAGTGGTACTGAAGAAACTTTATATGAGTCTCAGCTAAACTTTGGCATTCATGGAAAAAGGGTTTTGGCATTCATGGAAGAAGGGTTTACTTACATTACTTACATTACTTACTTTCCAGATGACACAGTCAGTGTGCATAGGAGGAACATTTATAATGAACAAGATCAGACAGACTAAACTATAAAAAAAATTTAAAAAAACTAATCCATCACTTTAATATCTTAAGCAGTGCACATATTTTACCCAAACTGGTCACCCATAGATTATTATGCCAAGAACTACTAGAGTATTCTTCTTTTATTTATTTGTTTATTTGTTTGTTTCTTTGCTTTATGACAAGCACAGGAGACAGTAAAAGCTTATTAATAGCTTGCACATTTCATTATTTTTAAGATAATCAGTCTTGTTCCTGTTGCTTGCTCATTTTCTTTTTTCTGTCTCTCTTTCTGAAAAAAGTAATGCATCATGCTGTACTTTAGTAAAAAATTTTAATCTGTTCATTTGCCTTTCAATGTACTAGAATAGTGAAAAAAAGTTACAGTAACAGTACCCACACTTTGTTTGGTGGACAGCATGCAATAAAAAGGCTAAGTAGTATGTACAGTACTGTAAGTAGGTGTGGTTGAGAGTTTAATTCTGGGTAAATAAAATCTCTGGGTTCAGGTTCCTTTAGAGGAATTACAGGAGGCTGACTGATGAGGTTGCGAATTGCAGGTTGTATGGGGTTGGATGTATGAAGAGATGGATGGAGGTGTACGGAAGCGTTCTGTGAGGGAAATGAAGCGTAAAGCCACTTGGCGTCATACTGCGATCAAATGTTGCCAAGAAAGGAAATTTTGCTCAGTTTTGAGGAAACAGTCACCTCAAAGATGTCACACATACCACATAATTACACTGACATGAGCAGATATTGTACTCTCTGACTGACTTTTTACCCTCATTTTACTTTCTGTTTTCTGGTTAAAATCTACTGTGGCTCAGATATTGATACATATTAACTAATATAAGCATGATATAAGATGATAAATAAATGCTCCAGAATTGGCAACATCTGGACTCTTTAGACCATGTGATGTCTACTCTCATTTTTTTTCACCAAGCATTAAAGTGATCCCCTATCACAGTCTTTCATTATTTTTTTCTGTCCACATTGCCTAGACACAGTTGTGGGTCAGCACTATTCTTCCAGGTTTTAACAATGTGTTGGATTGTTCCTAACCCAATTCCTGTAAGTTTAATGTTTTCTTTGCTTGATGCAGGCCAAAAAAATGACCCATCTTAAATGACAACTTTTTGGCCAGGGATTGTAGTGTTTAGAGCCTTGTGATTTCCATAATGAAGAGAACATTGGATTGGATTGTGAATTGAGACATATTTTACAATTATAATTGTATATATTTTAGAAGGAAAAATATAAATGAGTGGAATTTGTAAGAAATTGAAATCATATTAAAACCTATCTCTGTATAATAGGTCTACTTTTCTTTTAGCAAGCACTATTGATTGCAAAAATTATCTTTTGCATCTGTCTTTAATTACACATTACAGTATATGCTGGCCAATGCCTGCACCTCAATGTGTAGCACCATGAGACTAATGGCAATGATATTAATGAAGGTCCCCCAAAAAGATAACTATAAGTCTTTCAGAGCAATATTTAAAGCAATATAAGTATTATTTTTAGTAAAGTGTTGACGGACAAAAAAAAATCTTAGTAAATGGCAATGGAAAAATGTGAAGTAGAATTAGGATGAATTAGGAAGGAAGCAAGCAAGCAAACAAAGAAATAAACAAACTTATTATATTATACTGTTATTAAACTGTTATTAATAATGAAAGGCAGGGCCACTTCACAGCTCCAGGATCCTGGGTGTGATCCTGCGCTCAGGCTGTGTAGGTTATCATCGTGTCCGTGTGTGTTTCTTCAGGACTCTTGGTTATTCTCCAACCTTCTAAAAACATGCACGTGCACGGGTAGGCTATGCTAAATTTCCTATAGATTGGTAAATGTGTGTACTGGGTCCCTCATGAAGGAATAACATCCTCTCCATGGATTATTCTTCTGCCTCAAGCCAAGACATGAATGGCTTTGCATGCACCAATCCTAACCAGGATAAAGCAGTTAATAAACATGAATGAGTAATAATAACAATAAATTGATTAATCACCTTGATTGCAATGAAGTGACCTTGAACAATTACATTTGTTTGCACAACCACAAAAACACATGTGGGTATATGTGACAAATAGAATAATCCTGCTTTTAGAACATACATCTCTAGTAATTCTTGCCTTTTTCTCATGACAGTTTCTCAGATGTATAGAATGCTTGCAGATTAATTACCCGATATTCTTAAGAAAAGACTTTGCCCTACAATTTCTTTGTCACATCATATGGTTAGAACAAGAGCTTAAATGAGTTTATTCCTGTGAGTCATGTAAAGTGAACAATTAAACAGAAGGTTTAAAAAGCTGAACAAAGACTCACAAGTCATCAGTGTATTTATAGCACAAACATCCAGATGAAAAGAAGTACAGAAACCTCTGTCAGCTCTGTCTCACTCATGTATTTACCTCTTTCACATCTCCGACATTATATTCCTTCCATCCAATTTTTTCAAATTTTTTTAAATAATAAGCAAATCTTTTCTTCTATCTCTTTTTCTTTTCTTTCTCCACATAGAGACCAATTTCATGAAGCACCTTTGCCCTTGCATCTCTAAAAATCGAGTACTGAGGTTGTCAATCACAAACAAGTCTAAAAAATTAGGCAAGGAATAAAGGCCACAGAATATCATTCAATTTCTGTCAGCATCTTTAATGTTTGTTCACTGAATATACTTATATGTACTGTTTTTTGTTTTTGTTTTTTAATTTTATCAAATGGAAACTATAATGTGACATTGCAATGCACTAAATATGACCATTCAGTGTAAAAGGAGAAAAATAGAAGATGATTTGTTTGCATGTGTGTGTGTGTGTGTGTGTGTGTGTGTGTGTGTACAGTATGTTTTTTTAAATCTTTTGACATGACTGTGTGTTCAGTTCAACAGTGAGGCAAGAAGCAGGTGGGGAATGTCTTTAGTTTAAGATTTTTCTAGAATTTATGTTCTGCATCTCAGTGGATTTCTCTCTCTCTCTCGCTCTCCCGCTCTCTCTAACTCATATTGCTCTTTTATTTGCCCTCTTTATCCCTTCAGTTGCTCACCGCAACAAGGGGCATTCATTAGACAATTCCCCACCATGCCACTCACCTTTCCTGGGTCTCCCTCCTCCCTTATGGTCTTACAAAAACCTCTCTCTCCACACACAAACAATAAGCTTTAGTCTAATGAGTTTCAGTTCAAACACACAATAAGCTCTAGTCTGATGAGTTTCAGTTCACATAACAGTCTTACTTTTGCCTGAAGCCGGTACATCTCTTACTTGCTGCGCTTCAGCACCATTCACTTAAGAAAAAAACAATTATATACTAGTTTGGTATTTCAGCTAAATCTAACTTCCTTTTTTATATTCAGTGGAATCACAGGCATAGAGTAATGTGCATTCAAAAACTGCACTGCATACAGTAATTTTGACATGGAAACATGCAGTAACCTTGAGTAAGTGCCGTAGATGATTTTAATGATAGAGCATATCAAATAATGGTGTCTTTGGTGTATGAAACATGCACAGTGAACTAATCTTGTTCCCATAAGTGATCCGCCTCTGGAGTGCTGGGCTTGTTTGTGTGAGTGCCTTGTTCCTGTGGGACCTACAGCATCTTGGGTGCACGTTTTTTTTTTTTTTTAAAGGAACAATGTTAGGGAAAGGAGGCTGTAGTGAAGGTGCTCTGTCTGGTAGCACACCAGATAAAAGTCCTGGACAGACACCAGAGACATCATTAGTGGACCAGGAAGGTCTCTGGCTATGGGCTAACATATGTGAACGAGGGGAAACCACTAGAAAAACCTCCAGAGTAGCATTACATAGCAACTTTAAATCCACAGAGAGATCTCAGATGTGTTGTTTTTTCATTCCCTTTTGTTTTTGTACCTGGTCAGATACTATTCTTCTCACAAATATATAGATGGTGCATTGCAGCTAACACCAAATGGTGCACATTGGAATTTGTAATAAGCATTTCATCCCTTCATGACTTTACAAGGCAATGTTGCAGCACTGGATTTAAATGGATCTTTCTCTTTAAGAGGAAGCCTGCAAAAGGAGCTTCTCTATGTTACAAGAATTGAAAATATGCTCTTAGCTAGAATATGGTAAGTATTTCAGGATTCAAAAAGAAGAATGAGGTCAACAACGAGCCAGAGTGATGCTAATTGGACACACAAGAAAACATGTGGTAACATTTTAACATAGTTTTTCATGGCTCATTGAAAGCAATTAGCAAAATGTTCACAGTAGTCACAATAAATAGGAGCTGTTTAACATGTGTCTCTTCTTAGCCTCTCCATATCAACAATAAAATTGTATTTTGGCACAGTTTAGTTAATCGTTCTTGGAATTCATTGCGCATTAAAATGAGCAGAGTAGCAGCTGGTTCGTGGCCATGCATCTTTCACCTGAAAATGCGGATACAATTTACCCTAAAAAACATGTTTGAGGAACATAATTGGATGATAATTACATTAAAAGCCTGGTTTCCAGAACTTGTGGGGCAATGACCCCAGATGGACACCATACTTTTTCTTAATCATGCTATTCTTTTTATATAATGCTTTACAATTAAGATGTTTAGCAACAAGAGCACAGAACTACAATACCCATCAGCCACTGCACAGCACATGACCACACCAGATATCAAAAAAAAGATCAAGCCCACATGACTCACCTTCTGAGATAATGCTTGAGTTAATTGTGGGTGAATGCTTGTATATACAATCAGTCTTTACCAGTGTTGTTGTTCCCTGTGTGCAATGCATTTAATTCTAAATTTAATGATCTTTCCTTTTTGGCTATAATTCACTGTAATTCATGGTTATCGATTTTATGTTCACCTTTGTGTTTGCCTCTTTTTCAAGTCATCTGCCTTTACTAATGATCCAAGCCAGTACTAACCTAACATTTAAACATTTTACCATCTGTTAGTTACAAACAGTATGTACATAAAGCATACAGTATGTGACTAAATACCAAAGGAAAAATTGCTTGCACTGATATAATAGTAGCTATATATACTGTACATTTCTTCGCACACATTTTTAAAAAGGCAAGATGTGTGTTTGAAAAGGTGTGTCTAATTTCTGCTGTTGCTTTCAGTTTTAAACAATATGTAAGGAATAAAACGTGAAGTGGTTTGCAGTTGTAGGAAAACAATCCATGTCAGGATTGTACCAGATGAAGTAAAACAGAGTTATTGTACCACAACACTTGATTGTGCATGATCCCTTACTTAAAGCAGGAAAGAGTGCTGTGTCCAACTTCAGACTGATAGTAGTTTAAGCTACTTGCAATGCAAAAGAAACCATTATTTTCAATGCAAGCAAAGAACCATCTGCATATTTAGATTTTGCAGGGTATCAAAACTCTTTTTTTTTTTTTGCTTGCTATTTATTTTTATGAATATAAATCCATATTCAATAAAAGTTTGGTTTGGCACATCTTCTTGTTCATTTTCTTGAGCTTTTTTTGTTGCACTGTCAGATTCAATCAATGTGCAGTGTGCAGTGTGTCAGGATGGTTATAAAGGACTAAAGTATTACCAAGTATTATCTTCTATACCACTTTATCTTGTACTTAGGGTCGCAGGGACCTGGAGCCCATCCCAGAAGACTTAGGGCACAAGGCGGGATACACCTTGGACAGGGAGACTAAAGTATTAAATATGTTCAAAATTGTTAAATGTGTTTTTGCCATAGTACTTTCACATGATCAATCCATAGTAAGTATGATATTCATAATTTGAAAAGAAAATAAGTGCATACAACAAAAGAGAAGATGCTTTTGTAAATAAAATCACCACATTTGGGGGTGCAACCCATAATTTGGGGGGTTTATACTGTATTAGTGTACCACATCCTTAAAATAAAATTATAATAAATTACATGTTTAACAATATGGTACTATAGCATAGTGTTAATTTAAAAAATGTAAAAAATAATGTCCGATGTTTTACTTACATACTACCGTGCATCAGCCATTTCACCTCACACACTCTGATGAAAGCCTTCCATAAAACATCCTTCGTTGCCTTATAAAATAACTATGAAGAACAATGCTTATACATGTGCTATGAGGTTACAAAGGAGATTCTCATCAACCAGAGACTGAACAAAACTTAAAGCATTTTCAGACATCTAAAAAAATATTAGGTCAAAAAATGGATTCCCTAATTAATCAATATCCATCCTGCATAAACTGCTGTAGTTAGCGAACAACAAATAATATTCCTAAAAACAAAAGGAGAAAGAGGTTGTGAGTGGTAACGATGATTAAAACATCCAACATGTATTTGTTCTTCTCGTTGTCTGGGCTGATGGGCTCTTACCTGCTACATTATGCATGCCACCGCTCAGACAGTGATGCAGGAAATGCGACACAGCATGTGTGCTTGAAGGGCAGGAAACAAGAGGAGTGGCTGGAAGGGATGCATTGATACTGTAGCTGCATGTCTGGCCTCCTCCTGTGGTCATTGTTTTTGATTTTTGATTCGGGTTGCTGAGCAGGTAATTACTGTTGCTCAATGTAATATACACTGTTCTCAGGTAATGCTGAGGCAATGCCACATCAGGGTTTTCTTTTCTCCTGCAGTGGGTAAGATTACAGGTAGGGGGTAAAATGAGCTGATCCCAAAGCAATAATTAAAAGCTATAGTATCTGTTACATGTAAGCCATATAAGCGAAAAGAGATTGGATTGTAAATGCTATATGAGTCTTGTGCTCTGTGTCAGAAATTGTGGAAAAGAATATAAGGAATTTGTAAAGACATTTATAAAGACATTTTTATTATTTTAGTATTTTTTTTAAATAGATAAAATGCTGGATTAAACCCGACAGGACACAGCGTCATGAGGCCAAACTGTGTCTATGCTTTTGAAGATCCTGATATGAGAAATGTTGGTTATTAATCTTTTTCCAAACCTCCTCATCATTGTAGAAGTTAATCAAGTTCTATTAAGCCAAATCAGGGAGGAGAAGTTATACAATACACAGCACTGCAGTTGGGGTCAAAGGAGGTTAAATCTGTTTTACGATTATACAGTATCCTGCTTAATATTCTACAAAAAACAGTACACTACTGAGTGATTCTAGTTCATTTAATGGAAGGTACAGTAAGACAATAAAATGTCCAGTATCATTGAATTTCCGGTGACTTTAAACAGTACTTCCAACACATGAGCATTTTGTTTCAAATCACTACTTCCCCACTGTTTATTGCAAAGTTTATCTGTTTATCTCACTTCTGACTCATAAATATATATCATAAATACAAATTATAACATATTTGCCATTGAAACCTGACTGGTTTGATTGATACTGATACTCTCATTACATTCATTACCTAAACCATGACCAAGGACAAAAGTCACCAGGTAAACTAACTGCAACTGACAATGTTGACACCATTATGGTACATTCTCATAGGCAATATAGCTATCAAAGTCAGCTAGCTACTTAAAAATACTACTGACGTGAGCAATACTAAAACACCAGTAGCACACAACCTAATTAAAGAACAGCAGTATAACTATAAATTTACAGCTGTGACACTTATGCTAATATACATACTGTAATCAATGTTACCAATATGTACTCCTGTTAAAATAATTTCACATTCTATTTAATACTTATACAGTATATTACTAGAAACAAATGCTGGCAACTGGCTTTTTTACAGTGCAGGGTGCAACTGCAGTAACTGTGTATGAAGGTGATCAGCGTACATGTGCTTGTGTTCATGTGTAATTGATAGTGACTTGTAGTTAAGGCTGGGGGTCTCTGAGTCTACACATGCAAGGGTTACTATTCTCCTTCATAAACACTATATCCTTGATACCCCTTGTTTATAACATACTGTGTTTCCTGTTAATTGTCAGATGTCTTAATTCACATGAAATGTGACGCCATTTTCAAGGACTTTACAAAATAAAGGTGAGACAGAACTAGTGAACAGATGTGCTATGGAGGAAAAAAAAAAAACTCCCTCACTCGTACTCACTCCAGCACTGTAGGCGGGTTTAAGTACCACATGTGAGTGCTGTAATCCACCCTTTATCCAGTGCTCAGAAAAATGGAAATGTGTGTTATCTATAGTGAAATACCCTTCACCTGCCCAGCAGAGCTCTGCAATACATATTCATTGAGTTCATTAATTATATGTGCAGAACTTTATGTCACCTTGCTGAAGGAAAGAGACTCTGTGAATCAGATTGAAGTAAGTGGACCTTGTCACCCTCCTCATGCATATTTAACTAAGACCTACTTGAGCTACAGAGAGAAGACGTTCACTCCCTGTTCTGTCTGTCATCAGAGAGTTTGGGGAAAATGTGTGTTCCTTGTGTACTTTACCATTTCCCAGACTGCCCTGTCTGATTTCCCCTAATAGGAAGCTCTTTGCTGAGTCCTCTCTGATCTATTCTATGTGGAAATATACTAGAGTAAATTTGAGGGAAAATGACTGATAGACAGTAAAGATGACAGACAGACAGACAGACAGACACACAAACACACAAACACACACACATTCATTTTTATGTTGGTGAGGTTTGATTGGTGTTTTGGGGAAGGTCACTTTGTGATGTATGATGCATTCCTAATGTATGTGCAGAGCTTTACATCAGCAACTCTGCTGACATTCATATAAAGACATTAGATTAAGCTTTGCACCTATGTGTGCCTGGATAGGCCACACTTTCATGTCACATATACCTCAATTATTCTCTGTGTTGTGATTTTACATTTTGATTAAGTAGAATTATTGTACCTGCTATGCATATATGTTGTGTAAATTTTCTAAATCATATTGCTGTTCTTTACTTCACAGTTGAGCATTGCTACGCAACGTGCCACGAGAGTTTACACAGGTTGCAGACAGACTTCTATCCTTCTTTATTAGGTAAGCTAATTCCTTATATATTTTAACAGGAGACTAACCACTTTCATCCTTATTCCTTTTTTTCTTTAAAGGAATACTCCTTAATAATTGTAACAGCCAGGGTAATAATTCAAAATATTAGTAATATTAATGTGCTTACTGTGAAGGTTAAACATCTGGATTACATTTAAACTACTTCATGAAATTTTAATAAATTTAGCAATATTTTTTTGGCCAAACTCATTCGGAATTTTGTCCAGCACGGAAAATAAATTAACCCAAGCCCTCAATATCATCATTTTAAACACAAATTTGTTATTTGTATTAAAACATAGTATTACACAAAAATTTATAGTTTTTCTGTTGCTGTATACAAAATATCAAACATCAAGCAACAAATATAATAACAATAACAAATACTGATGAAAGAAAATGGTATGCAAATTCTGCTGTCCAAGTAATTCAACCATATTATACCAAAATTGACAGGTCTGTGGGATAACATGGGGACTATACTCACCTTATGAAAACCGCCAGCAGTTAATAATAAAACAATAAGTATACATGAACCATAAACAGAAGTCTTAATAACTTAATAAATTAAACTCTGTATAATTCTGAAAGATTATCTCTCCAGCAGTAGCTAATATGTTGATTGACAATTTCTTTTTATCTGAGCAACTTTTTATACTTTATGATTTAGATAATAATTATACAATCATCAAAATCTAACTGTTTTGATAACTAACAATTCAACATTATTCACAAGATGGCAGCAAGTTAGTTAGTTTAGTAACAGTTGATGGTAACTGTCAGACTCTGCTGGCCAAAATTACACCGTGCCCGAAATTACCCTAAATGTTCCATTTCAATCTGCTCTTGAGCTACGTAGCTAGCTAACATAAATGCAATATGTGCCCTGTTTATAAGCAATCTCTGTTCAGGAATCCATGGCTATGCAATAAAAGAAGGCAAAACCCCATAATTTCCATGCTGAATAATGCTAAAATGAAAAATCTGCTTTAACAATAGTAAAACAAAAGACTGTCTGCTTGATACATCGCTATGCTTTAGTGTTGTTGAAGTGAAGTAATTTGGAGCACAATCACACCACTTACTATCTGAAATTCAAGCATTTATTCCCACCCAAGAGCAAAATATGAAAGAAAAGAATTCAAAAGGATTCAAGAGTTACAAATGCTTTCAAAAGCCCAGGAATCACTTATCACAAAGCTACTAAGAGACCAAAAGCTGCTACAGATGCTTTATACAGTGTTAACCAACTCCTGGCCCAGCACATGAAGCCCTTTAACTGACTGTGAGAAGTCATGACTTACTGCCGACACGCTATTCGCAGATGTTTAAAAAAAGAAGAAGGCATTAACACCACATGTAACGGTGTGCCACTGTAAAAAGTGTAACTGTGCATGTTACAATAACATATACAGTATTAATGGTTAACATGTCGCTATGATTATTGAACCCTGTAATGGTAGATATTATTACAGGGTTCAATAATCAATAGTATAGAACCTCTCTATTATAAGTAAAGTAAAATGATATTATCCTTGGTGGGTCTTTTCTTTTGCCTGCATACAGTATAATGTGATAGAGCTTAAATCAAATTTAGAGTTCAAAAGTGAATCTTGTGCTCAAAATGTCAGCAGTTTTGCTTGCAAAGCTCACTCACTCAGACTTCTCAGGCAGCTGATCCTCTATTTCTTTTCTATTTCTATTTTTTTTTGAGTAATCTGAGCAGGACGGGGTGGAACAATTTGTGCAGGCGATGATCAGAATGAGCTCTTTCTAATTGAGGTCAACCTTTTCACCAGTCATGGAAAATAGTACATGCTGCACAGCATTTATGATAAAAAATTTAACTGTGTTAAAATTATTTCAAATATATGGCCATACAACACAAATGTCAAACTAGAACTGTTGAACACTTAGGATGTCACCGGGGTGGAAGTAGTATAAATTTCTTGCCAGTACTATGTAGAATAAACCATGAAGATGGTCGAAAACAGGATAAAGCCGTATAGAAAGTGAGTGAATGAGTGATATACTGTATATCTGTATAATAAAGGCTTAACTATGAGAAGTACATGTTATCTAGCAGTAATGTTTAAGACACAACAGTCAGAGAAAATTCCGAATGACTTTTAATACATTTAAGGAGACAAACTGTTGGTTAAGATTGTTTAAGTTATCAGATGTACTTTTTTGCTGAATGTGATACAGTATCAGGTTTCAATGTGTGTTTTGGTCAGCAGCTGCTCTCCCCTTTTTCTGGCACTGTAAAGCACCAATGAGTCTTTTAGTGGTACACAGTACCAAACTGTACCGGCCTATTTTTGCCCCTGAAATTTACACACAGGAGAAAACATATTAACAAGTAGTAGTACCTTAAATTATGCCAATTATTTTGTGCATGGTTTGATCCAGAATTCTTCCTTCTGACAAAATAACTCTCTATATGTAAAGATATATAATTATACCATCATTTAATTATAAGAATTGATTCTTAAAAAGGAAAACATTTACTAGATGTATGTGTGTCAAAGAAATCAAGAAGCCCATAGAGTTCTTTTATAAGGGAGGATTAACTATTTGTCTTCTATTTTAATATAGCTTAACTTCAATGTCTCAATACAGAGCAAAATATTTTCTGTTAGCATCTGCAATAATCTCACCTATTGATGAAATGGATAAAGATTAGGTGAAAAAAAAAACGGTTCTTGGCTGTTTCATTTCATTCAATCCAATCCCAGACTGCAAAACATTTACAAGCACATATAAATTTTATTAAACCGCTCTGTAATTACACACCAGGGTGTGTCAGCAGTAACTCGGGACTGGATCTCGTGTCCCTCAGTGTGTGTTCACGCTGTTGCCTAGTTACGCTGGCTGTAGAGATGATGCCGGCAGGGCAGGTTGTGCCCAGATCTAATGGCTGTCGGCAAAGGCAAGAAAGCAGCTGTAAACAACTTTCTCATAAGCTGTGAAAAAACTGCCTGTGGGTGCTGCAGTTTATTCATGAGGCAGTGTGTAAGCCAAGCTTGAAAACACAGGTGCATGTATTTTGTAACACACACGCAATCACATAGATATTAGTAGCTTAATCGAACTATGCTGTTGAGGTTACACGTTAAAGGAAACTAAAGTTTAATTGATTATTAAATGATATGCAGCACCACGATAGCGGCCCCATATAGCCCTGGGAGCTTTATGTGAACCAAATACTGTTTGAAAATGCTTAAATTACGAAATGAACAAATCGCTTTCGGACTCAGATTTAAGCCTGTGTGTCTCTGATGGATTCAAGCACTAATGCAGACTGCAGTGTCATTGCTATACTTTGTTACTGAACTGATCCATCAAGCCTCCACACACACACACATACAAAGTTGATCCATCACGAGTCCCCTGTCCTGATGTCTGGTGGATGGTGAGAAGTGATTAAGCCCTGCAGACTCTTTTTATCATCTGCCTCTGTGTGTGTGTGTGTGTGTGTGTGTGTGTGTGTGTGTGTCTGACTGTCAGTCTAGCTACACACACTCCCACACATCAGAGCCAAGTGACTAAGAGATACACCATCATTAAACCTGCAGAGCTTCAGCCAGCACGGTACTGCTAGTAATCCAGAGAGTGAGGGCAGGAGTGTAGTTTATACAGAGAGATAAGTGTTGCCACGCCCACAGACAGAACACACACTGTGTTACAGTACTTATTGGGTGTCGTGTTGTGTGTGGCTGCAGTTTTCTGCAACATACCCTTTGACTGGAATGGTGCTATCTGATATAACATGCAGCAGTGTATGCATTTGACTGTCGTCACCGTAGTGAAGTAACCAAAGTCATCCAGAGGCTGGAAGCAGATGTGGGCATGTGTATACAGCTGTCTAACTGCCCTAATTACCAAGATTACTCATGTAGCTGTGGTTCAGCACTGTACAATACCCAGTGTAAATGAGCAGGAAAATAATAACTGGCTAAATCTGACTCTTGGCCAAGTGTGTGGAGAAAGTGAGAGAGAGAGAGAGACAGAGAGAGAGACTTATGAATGTTTCTGATGACCAAATATCTCAGTAAAGATAGAAAGACGACAATATTGACCTTTTACAAACAATTGGTTGGTCCCACAAAGGAAAAATGTGCTTTTTCCATATAAAAAGCAGCTTTCATTTATAAAATGAAAAGATTCTAAAGATTTCCTTTAGAATCCTGATGTAGATAAGATAGGTATAAACAGCATTATTTACAAGTCTCTGTATGATGTCTATGCACATTATGGTCTGTTTCTATCTGTTTCCAGCATTATCACCCTTTATTTGTATGGTTGTAGTCTTTTGTCTCTGAAATGTCACTGGAGTCTAGAAACAGATGAAGTTTCTGGTCCCCTTTATTTTGCTCCCCTTTTTCTTATTTCTTATTGCTTATTTTTTATTTCTTATCATCTTTTTGAGCTTTTTATCTGGACCTTAGGGCCAAGCAAGCATACCTCTCTAGCTGTCTCTCACTGATTGACAGAAAGGAACACTAAAACCACTCTGAACAAGGTGGTGCTTTTTTTCGCTCCCAAATCCTGCAGCACACTGCTCTCTGGAATACAATAATCCCCAACAGCTAGGCTCTTTCTGGGCATTATATAAATGTCATTTATATAATCTCTTTTCTAATTCAAGAAAGTTGGGCCAGATGTCCCTGTGAGTATTTCTGACACACTGTTTATGAAATGCAAGGGACAGCTCTTGCTTTTAGGCAGGAACAAAAGACACACATTGAGACTGGCAGTTTTTGTTTCACATTCATCTGAAAGAAGGAGGAAAGATAGATTAGACAACAGGTATGTTATAATCACATTCTGGACTCATTTCTGTTTGTGGGAATTGAATGTTTTATATCAGTTGCTACTGTATCACTGTGAGACTTATGTGTTCTTTTGAGTTGCGTGTTTGAATAGGGAGCAATGTCCACGGCCTTGAGAGAGACACAGCAATAGCTTTTGGAGCAGTAACAGGGAGTGGGTGGAAGGTGTGTGAATGACAGGAAGTCGGCTTTGCCAGCACTATGACATTAATAATGATTTGAACAATTGTTTCTTTTATGTTTCTGCTATTATTTTCAAACCTCACCTAACCTTGTCTCCGTTTTTTATGGCCAAAGAGATTGGCACGATTATGCAAGTGGAAATTAAAAATACGCCTCCTAATATTCATAACCTTTTTCTTCCTGTTGTTAGGTAGGTTGGCAGGATGGTTTAACTTTATAGTTATAAAAAGGAACATAAAATAAAATATAAATGGGCAATTATATTCTATATATTATACTTACTACATTATATACCATAGAACTCCGTAATTCATCAGCTTCTGCTGGAATTCATCAACTGTATCACCCCTCCCTTCATTTCCCAAATCATGTCTGTCCCATCTTATATGGAAGGACGTGAAAAGACTGAGACAAGAAAAGAGATAGACATAATGAGAGTGGGATGGTTATTGTGAGACAGCCTAATTGATTTTTTCCACCTTGCCCTTGATGAATGAGCTGACAGAGAAGACAACAGGCTTTGTCAATATTAGGTGCTGTTCCTCCAAGAACTTTGGCCATGCCAAGCAGCCATCATGAATTATGGAAAAAGCCATAAAAGAAGGCCACTATTTTGGTTCTTCTCATCTATACATAAATGCTTTCCTTTTCTTTCCACTTCATTGGATGTGTCTATCTTAACCTGCTTATCTGTTTTAAAATAAACATTTGATTGTTAATGTTGTGAATCTTTTTTTTTTTTCCTTCTGAAGTGCAGATTTTATTCGTAAAATAAGAATTCCTCAAGGTTAAGATTACATGTATGAATAGTTTCTTAACTAGCTTCAGTAATACGTAAGTCAGTAAAAGTTTCTTTTTAATTATTAAATAAAAATTTACAGTCTGGTCCATAAATTTTGGAATAAAAATATGTTGCTGTTGTTGTTGTTCCCTTTCAAAGGCTACACTCGATGCTGCGTGAAAACGCTATGGGAACATCTTGTCATGTTGCCGGTTGTG
>JAQMYJ010000015.1:15267360-15317299 GCA_030014305.1 Clarias laeviceps | reverse complement strand
GTGTGTGTGTGTGTGTGTGTGTGTGTGTGTGTGTGTGTGTGTGTGTGTGTGTATGTGTTTGGGGGAAGGGGTGAGGGCTGACTGGGAGAAAGAGCCTGAGCCAGAACCAAAGACTCAGAGGGAGGTCTAATAACCACTTGCTGATCTGTCTTGTAACTAAATTTCTTTTCAGACGCTATCGAGCTGACATCTTGCCAATTCATATTCTCCATTTCATTTTACACAGAGACTGACACCTACACATATATACATATACACACACACACACAGATGCACGCACGCACAGCCGCCTTCATGACGTGAACCAGCATTAAAGTTGTTTGTGCATATGGTGTCACTCGACAGTGTGTGATAGTAACTCATTCTGAGCAAAAGGACTGAAGACGCTCTCATGCAAACCAAATGAATCGATCAATGGATGTATTTATCCAACTGACTTTCTTCAACAATCTCCTTTTGTTGGTGAGTGGGGGGGTTGTGGGGTGTAATGGACAGAGAGCGAGAGGGTGAACGAAAGAGAGAGAGAGAGAGAGAGAGAGAGAGAGAATGCATCACCCAGATAATTAGCTGAATAGTTTGTGACGTTTGGTAATGATCTCAGGACGAGTGTCTGTGGTTCTTTGTGTGAGGACTTTTACTGGTCATGCTAGCTACAGTATGTCACGTCAGTAATGGTGTGTTATGTTTGGTTTATTCCATTCTGCAAAAAATTATTTCTATTTTTAATTTCTATTTTTTTATGTCTGCACAACAAACACACACAACTGTAATGAAAATGATATTTAAAAAAAAAAGGAAATGTCTATGGTCTGTTATTGAAAAAGTATAGAGCTGCACAGTGGAGCTAATTTCTGTGCTGTAAATTCTATATATACAGCACCATGCAAAAGTTTCAGGCAGATGTGGAAAAAATGCTGCAAACTAAGAATTATTATTATTATTTTTTTTATCAATTACTGATTGAAATCAAATCAATATTTGGTGTGACTACCCTTTGGCTTTAAACCAGCATCAAATCTTACACTTGCACACTTGCACTTGATTTTGTAGTATCAGAGTCAGGTACAGTAAGTCCCCTACATACAAATGAGTTCTGTTCCGAGTATGTTGGGAACTTAAGTTAAGTTAACCCTTTATTTGTCACATATACATTACAGCACAGTGAAGTTCCTTCTTCACATATCCCAGCGTACAGTAACTGGGGTCAGAGTGCAGGGTCAGCCATGATACTGCGCCCCTGGAGCAGATAGGGTTAACAGCCCAACAATGGCAACCTGGTGGAGCTGGGGGTCGAACCATCCATCTTCCAATCAATAACTCGGTGTCTTAACCCTATTTTAAAAAAGCACAAAAAACAATATTGAGGACCGTAGATGCAGCCAAGGAAACTTAATGCAGCAGATAAAAGACACATCATGCTTACGTCCCTTCAACATCAGAAGATGTCCATCAATGCTATCAGCAAAGAACTGGTGCAAACCAGTTGGAACAAGGTATACCAATCTACTGCCTGGAAAAGTCTGGCCAAAAAGAACTTCATGGAAGAACTGCGGCCCAAAAACCATATGCCATCATGGAAACAAGGCTGATCAACTCAAATATGTATGAAAACATAGCAACTGGGGTGCAGAAAAATGGTAGCAGGTGCTCTGGACTGATGAGTCAAAATGTGAAATATTTGGCTGTAGCAGGAGGCAGGTTGTTTGCCAAAGGGCTGGAGAACGGTACAATAATGAGTGTCTGCTGGCCACAGTGAAGGATGGTGGACATTCCTTGCACTTTTGGGGCTGCATTTTGCAAGTAGAGTAGGAGATTTGGTCAAGATTAATGGGCATCCATTTTTTTACAACTACATAAAACTTTTATACAGTACAGTATATGTATGCCTGAAACATTATTTGTGGTTCTTCAGTATAAATCAGTATCTCTCTCTCTCTCTTTCTCTCTCTCTCTCTTTCTCAGGCTCCATGCAGGTGATGAATAAGACACGGCGGATCATGGAGCAGGGTGGCACGCACTTTTCCAATGCTTTTGTGACAACACCCATGTGCTGCCCATCGCGCTCGTCCCTCCTCACTGGCAAATACGCACATAATCACAACACCTACACGAACAACGAGAACTGCTCGTCTCCTAGCTGGCAGGCACAGCATGAGCCACGTACCTTTGGAGTCTATCTTAACAACACAGGCTACAGGACAGGTGTGTGACACACACACAAACACACACACCAGAATTTAATTTGCAAAGTAACTTGTAGCTGTAGCTTTAGAAAGTAGTTAGTTATGCTATAGGTAGATAGTAAAGCTCACTTCCCACTTTTACCATTTTTGCTACAAAATCACCTGTAGGTCCACTGTGTATTCCATATGCCTTCATTCATCAGTGGCCTCCCTTAGTGATATATATTGTATAAAAAGTATATATTATGTTTTGTTGATCATTATAATAAATTGTATGTTAAAGTGAGTATCATCTGGAAGTTAATTAACAATAGAATTAATTATTTCCATGCATTTACATACCAGAACCAGTCAGAGGCACAGCAAGCAATAATTTTAAGACTGTAGCAAGTAATAGCAAAAGGGGGAGAAACCTGCTTTCCCAAATGGAATAATTTCATATTATTGTGCAGCTACTTTATAGCTGTCATCCTTTGTCAGAAAAAAAGCTTTTTTGCTAATACAGGTATTATTTTGCCAATAAAACCGACAATAACCGAAAGAAAAGATTTCTATGTTCCCCACCCCATGTTAATCATTCATGATTATAAACAATGATACATATCTATGAAAGATGAATTCAGGAGTTTCATAGTTTTTTTTACATGTAGACAAAAATATTGTCTGTAGCTGGAGTGCGATGCTGCTATTCTCCAGACAGGTCTGTGCATGAGGAGGTTCACATATTTACACATTTACACATCTACACAGTTATGCACATTGACTAATTGCTTCCCTGGTGGACTTGTGGCTAACCATCGACACTGGGGGTCGCAAAGGAGGTGTAGCATTAGTGCCGATCCTGAGACTGAATAAATCCGGAGTGTTGTGGCAGGAAGATTATAAAAACCTGTGCTTAAATATGCAGACAAGTGGCTGCTCCAGCAACACTTAATGAGAACAGAAGACGAAGACTCAATTATAAACTATAAATCATAAATTAAAAGTGATAAAGCTTGTTTCCTGACTGAACAATTTGTATAATGACTTGATTGATTAAAAAAATTATAATCATTTAAAGTTAAGCAAGAAAAGGCAGTGCAGGCCACTTGGTGAAAAAAGTAGATAGTTACAAAAAAATAGCTACAATATTTTTCAAATCTTTTTAATATTATAACAAAATTGAAGCCTTTGAAAATTCTTTATAAAATAAAAAAAAATGCATTCATTAATGAATTCATAAAAAATACTACTACTCCTAATAATAATAATAATAATAATAATAATACTTTATTAATTATTTTTATTTATTAATTCATGAATTAATAATAAATAAATAAATAAATAAATAAATGTCCATAAATAACCCCCATATACCCATGCTATAATACACATACAGTACATATAATGTATAAAATACACATAATGGAATGTTTATTTGTACCCTGATGTGAGTAGCCGCATGGAAGCATCTGTATAATAATAATAATAATAATAATAGTAATAATAATGTTTCAGTTGAATAGCGCATTTCTCATACCCAAGGTAGCTTATAGCCATCCTACACAGAAAATACACACAAATACACATCAAAAGACGAGTGAAATTCTTTAAAGACTGTGTTGGGCCTCCAAGGTTGGTGACCATGACATTAAAACATGTGCCCCCAGAATTCCAACACAGAGCATTAGCATGGAACTTGGGCATTTCATTACTACACAAGAATTGCAGATTTTCCCTGAAGTCCATGCAAATCTGTAACTGGCTAAAACATTCTGAAATTCTGCTTTTTATCATACGAGCTAAATAGATTTCTGCCCCTCAAGTAGCGTTATGTCAAAGTATACAGATATGCAGTGACCTTTTCAAACACGTCTAATGGACATTCTGTTTGACAGCCCCTGCAGCCTGACACACACTTTGTCATAGTCTCACACCCCCTCACACACTCATGGCCTGATTCTATTCCTAAAGACAGTTTAAATTACAGTAAAAGCCTTGGGAACACTGCAGGCTGACAGGACACTAGTGTGTGTGTGTGTGTGTGTGTGTGTGTGTGTGTGTGCGTGTGTGTGTGTGTGTGTGTGTGTAATCACTGCTTCCAGGAAAAAGGTTTGCACTATGATGTGCATCAGAAACAGTCTCACACACACACACACACACACACACACACACACACACCTGGCAGTGAGTCAGCTCATAGTGGCCTGAGTAATCCATTAGGACACACTTTCTCAGGGAGAGACAAGCTTAGCCAATGAAAGCACTGACATCCAACCTAATGTAATGCTTGCAATATCAACATTCATCTAATCATCGCTCTAATCCAAGCAGAGAGCCTGTTCCTCATTGTGTGTGTATGTGTGTGTGTGTGTGTATGCTCATGAGTTCTATCTATCCTTTGTTTAACCCCTTAAATGTTGAGAACAACGTCAGCACTTTTGTTGGAACCTTTCCTATTACTTTCACTGTAGTGTTGAATAATTCATGGATGTTCCTGAATAATATGATTTATGATGAATATCTGTATAATCATCCAGGATTTTAAAGGGTTAACCTCTTCTGTACAATTTATATTTTAAACATTTGCTTCAATTTTGCTCGTCAGGTGAAAGACTGCTGAGGGAAACCAAATTTAATTTCAATTCAATTGCATAAGAGTGTAAATGGAAATCAGTCAAGTGGAACTGTTACATGATTTTTTTTTAATGAACAAAATAAATTGAATAGCTGGTAATGGGAATTTTTTCCCTATTTTTAAAATGTTCCAGCTGATCGGTTTGGTTCAAAGACCCATTTAGTTTCATATGTGTATTTTTATGTACAGTAAGAACAATCAAACAATCCCTGCTATCAGATATCACCCAGATGAGGGTGGGCTCTCTGTTGAGTCTGGTTCCACTCAAGGTTTCTTCCTATTGTCATCTCAGGGAGTTTTTTTCTTGGCACCATTCCACTCGGCTTTGTCCATCAGGGGCAATCTGATCATTATGATTTACACACATTTCCTTACATTTTTCAAACTTACTCAAGTAATTTTCTTGCGATTCTATAAAGCTGTAAAGCGTTATATTAATAAAACTGAACTGAATTGAATTGAATTGAATCTGAAAGGATTCTGTGTAATGCCATAATTGGATGTAATTTTATCCATTTATTGATTAAAAAAGGAAATAATAATCACAACCCACAATAGTTTTGCTAGTGATAAGGGTGACAATATTGTTTCAAAAGCAACCTGTGGAATAAGCGACGAAAATTAAATAGAGAAACTACAGGTAAGCTGGACAAATTAAGAATAAGAATATTTGTTGATTTTAAATTATAAACTGTCACCCGAATCAAAATAAATTCAAATTGAACTGTCTGATATTGTGCAAGAAAATATCTGGTATTGAACAACAGCCTCAGGATTTGCATGATCGTTAAACATTTCAGGTAAATTAATTAATATAATTGTTGACGTGTAAGATACAGTAGTGGCAGTCATGCAACTCGACCCCTTAATCAGCTCTTCACTCATCTCATTAAGAACAAAATAAGTTAATTATGTGTGTGCGTGTGTGTGTGTGTGCGTGTATGTGCGTGTGTGTGCCTGTGCAGCGTTTTTTGGAAAATATCTGAACGAGTATAACGGCAGCTACATTCCCCCTGGTTGGAGAGAGTGGGTGGCAATGGTGAAAAACTCCCGCTTTTACAACTACACCATCTGCAGGAATGGCATCCGAGAGAAACATGGATTCGAATACTCTCAGGTGTGTATAAGCATTTATAAAACATGAGATTTTTTTTTTCATCATTGAGTTATTGCTTCTCTATTGAAACAAATCTGTTTTATAGAACTTTGGGTTAGTCTGTAAACTTTTCCCACTGGAGTTTTTATCTTTCAAATTTATATACGCCGTTCAGTCATAACATTAAACCCAAAACATTAAGCCCAATATTGTGTAGGTTTGCCTTGTGCTGCTGGGGCAGCTCGGGCCCCTTTAGGGCATGACTCCACAGGACTTTGGGGGTGTGCTGTGGTGTCTGGCAGCCAATCCTTTGGGTGCTGTGGGTTGCAGGGTGGGGCCTCCATGGATTGGACCTCTTTGTCCAGTGCATTCTATGGATGCTTGAACGGATTGAGGTCTGGGTTTTATACCCGGCAGGCTGTGATGCACTGAGAGTTCTGATACCTTTCTATGGTGGCCAACATTAGCTTTTCAGCAATTTGTGTTACATTGGCTTTTCTTTGGGATCAGACCAGACAGGCTAGGTTTAAATCGACCTTGGGAGCTCATGATCCTGTCATCAGTTTACTGGTATATAGCTGACAATCAATAATTCAATTCACCTCCTGGTGGTGACACTGTTATGGCTGATCTGCGTATACATATGTCAGATTTGTCAATGCATCTCTATTATCATGTTGTCTAGCCAAAAAAAAAAACACTCTCCCAGATCTCTTGTTTTCCCCACAAACCTACTTTTTCTTTTCCTGTGGAGAGTTGCCAGATGTCTCAGCCCTTAACTCATTCCCAGCTGTTCAGACATAAAAAGCTCTTGATTATACATGTACATACAGTTAGACAACCTTCTCCATGTACAGTATTATCAGAGACAGTTAAACTAAGGAGAGAGTTAAACTAAATTGAGAAAAGCTGGAGCCAATCCAATAAATAACTAAATGAATACAGTATCTTTTTTATTTATTGAAGTTATTATTAGTTTTTTATGTATTTATTATTATTATTATTATTGCGATTATTATTATTATTATTATTATTATTGCAACAACTTAAATAAATAGCAAAGAGGCTTGATTAGCACTGGCAAACTGCTGTGGTATAAAAGAAACACTTTTTCACATGTTGTTTTATGATAATAATCAACTTCAGGTTGGTAACAGCATTAAAGCCTATTGTTCAGTCATTACATATAGCACTAACACTAACATCAGCCAGGTATCACTGACGAAGGGAATATTATTTAAACTTATATTCTTTGGAAGAGGCTCTCGTTAAAAAAAAAAAAAAAAAAGATATATACAGTATATCTATATCTATATATTTAATATATATAGATATAGATATACTGTGTATATCTTTTATATATATATACTGTATATTAATCATAATAATGCCATAATATGATTTTTTTTATTATCATAATAATGGCATTTTGAAACCAAATATACCATGTTGTTTTATCTTTAGGACTATCTGACAGACCTGATAACCAACGACAGCGTCAATTTCTTCCGCATGTCCAAGAAAATTTATCCTCACAGGCCAGTTATGATGGTGATCAGTCACGCCGCCCCCCACGGCCCGGAGGATGCAGCGCCACAGTATTCCACTGCCTTCCCCAATGCATCTCAACACATGTGAGTACCCCATGCTGCTCCTAGTAAGGATGAGAAAGAAAAGGGTTCCTTGAATAGATATTCATAGTTTTTGTCAAAGTCTTACATGTTAACATGATTCATCCCTCTTGTGGTTTGAGGTTCCATGTTCCATTAGTCAGCTGTGAGTTGCTTGTGCGGTGGGGGTGGGCGTGGAGCTGCTTCTGAACTGTGTAATTTTTAATCATATGTAACATTTCTGCTGATGTACATGATGTTTTTTATTTTTCAAAGTGAGAGACTCCATTGATGGTTCTTATTATAGTTATGTATTTTTTCCATACATTAATAACATCGGTCAGCTGGCAGAATAAATCTTTTTTGTTGAAACTGCATCCAGAACAAATCCTCTACATTTTCATATAGTCCCTTACATTTGAAGGACTGCTACATATTTAGAAGGCATTCTGTTTCATGCAGAGACCACAACATGCCTCTCCCTGTCAGCACAATATTCGAAACAGGAAGCGACATGACAAACCGAACCTCATTATTCCATACACAGCTCTGGGAGTGCATCACTTTCACTTGAAGCACACTCCAGACTACTGTTTTCAACTGGAGTAGCAATCGGTTCCCAGAATTTACAGAATTATGACTTATCATGTCTTTGTGCAATCCATCTCAGTGCTCCTTTAACAGTTCTGTGCTTGAATTGTATCCTTCATCCCTTCTATCTATTCACATAGGATAGAAGCACTTTTGTGTGTGTTACGCATCATGTTCGGATCTTCTTTGCCATATCAATGGACTTTGGTTTGTGGTTGCGTGCATAGATAAGAAGATTACACACACACGTACAGCAATAATTGATAGGAATCCACGTCGTGACATCAAACAGCTGTTGAGTGATGCATCGTCTTCACTGTCCTTTGTCCGTGCTTTTTATTTCCACACAAGAAGCACTTCAGATTCGCAGAAGAGCTAACTGTTTCGAGCTGACATTTCTCTGGGCCCTGTCTCTTTTCCTCTCTGTTTGGCCTGTCACTATCTCATTTTCTGCCTGTCTATGTGCTAATTTTCCACTTTAACAAAGAAACATCTCTCTCTCTCTCCCTCTCCAAGTATACTTGTTTTCTGCCCACATACACATTTGTTTTCTCCTCGCTGCTGTCAGATGTCATTTCTCTTTTTTCACCATTGCACACACACACACACACACACACACACACACATATATACACACACAGAGAGATATTCGGTTTGTGCTTAAATCCTGCCAGCGGGTGCTGCCGTTGTTTTTGCCATGGCTGGATTAACAGCCCCATCTGTAACCCAGCTGATCCAAACCTCCAGCATTCTTGCTATTCTGTTCGGACCGGCATTACAAATCTCCTTCTCAGCAATCCTTGTGATATTTCCTTTGTTCTTTTGTTCTTCACTGACTTCAATCCGAATTGATACTGAACCTTGTAAAAAGGAAAAGCAGTCTTGTTCGAGTAATGATGGTAGTAGTAAGTAATTACTACTAGTAGTATTATTATTTCTACTACAATATTATATGTTAAATATATTATTAAATGCCCCATTTAGACCTGTGACAAATGAAAATGAAACAAAAACAATTACTAAGGCCCTGATTAAGTTAAAACAAGATAATTTTAAATAAAATAATATTAATCATAATATTTCAAATAAATTTTAATCTAATTGAGAGTTCAACTCACAGAAGAGCGAAATTGAAACTACAGTATAACACCATCTGATAAGAATTTGAGAAAAAAGTGTGTAGACATGAGAGTTTCCCATTTAGAAGACATCCTAATGACAAGCTTTTCACATGAGCAGTGAAAATGCTGTTTTACATAGAGCTTCATTTTAAGAAACTTTCAAGTTTTTTAGACATAGCAAGGCATCATTTAAAAAAAAAAAAAAAAGAGAAAAGCCGACCATTATTTGGAGAAAATGGTCTAATTTTACATCTAACTCACAGATTCATTTGCATATATAACCAGAGGCAGAAGATAACTAAGTACATTTACTTTGTCACTGTTAAGTACAGTACATATTCTTTGAGTAGTGTATTAGGTGATGACTTTTAATTTTACTTCATTACATCTTACAGCAAATTATCTGTACTTTTTAAGTCATTACATTTTTGCATGTTGTTAGTAGTGTATACTATTTAAAGCCAGAGCCGTCTGCTGACCATTGTGCATAATTGAGAGACAGAGAATTTTTTTTCTATGACAGTACATTTGATAATTAAGTACGTTTGTACTTCTACTCAAGTAGAAATGTAATGGAGTGCTTCTACTTTTACAGGAGTAGTATTTTACCTACTGCGTCTATACTTCTACTCAATTACATCCACCACTGCATGTACTTGAAGCATCCGTGGATTTTAGTCTCCCTTCCCTGTAATTGGACCATTTAGATAAAAGACGTTCTATCTACTGCTGTGAAAACCATAGTCATTTGTTAATAGAAAAACTACAATGCTTTATAAAAACTTTAGTTGTTATCCAGATTGCACAGTTTTGAAAGGAGCTTGCTTCTGTGCTAAAAAGGATGAACACAACAGTTCCAAAGATTTTTCCTTGATTGATGTCTTGATGAGATGATGGTGATGAAGAGTGTCTAACCCGTTATTCCAAAATCTCCTATAGTTATAAATTTGGATTGAGATCTGGGGAGACAGTGAAGGGGTTGAGCATTTTCATATGCTTGGTGTGGCAGGGGGCGGGTGTAACTCAGTGGTTAAGGTGATCGGAAGGTCCCAGGTTCAAATCCAGCACCACCAAGTTGGGCCCTTGAGCAAGATGTACAGTATAAGGGCCCTCAATTGCTCAGATGTTTAATGAAATAAAAATGTAAGTTGCTCTTGATAAGGGCGTATACCAAATGCCATAAATGTAATGGTAAATATGCACCAAACCATTCAGTAACTCCACCTGCTCTGTAGATGGGTGGTCGGCTCATCTATGAATAGCCCACTTCTATTAGAATAGAAAAGTTTCACAATAGAATAATGGTGATTATTCTGAATAAATTTGTGTTTGTTTGCAGTGACTATTCTTCTTAAGGTGACCCAAACCATTCCATAAAATTCACCCACAAAATAACAGAGCTGACATTTTTCCCTCTTTCTTGTTCAGCCTGGCTGTTTTATTTTCTTCTTATAAAGAATAATTCCATACTGATATGAACTCCCTAACATAATGCATGGAGGCTGATGGAGAGAGCAACAGAAAAATGGCTTTCTTTCTATCTCTGTTGAAAATAATACATAAACACAGCGTGTTAAAAACAGCATTTTTCTACTTGAAGGACTAATGAGTAAGAGCTGCAATACTGTGGTGCATTTTCCCGTTTGAAGGATAGGTGCTAAAGAGCTTTAATGGTAGCTTCAAAAGAGCAAAGCAGTTATGTGTGTGTGATGTGTGTGTATAAGGAGGTGCACGGTGTAGTTCTGCTCAAAGTGGCAGAATAAACGTGTGGTCATACGTTAACATTTACTTACCAGCCAGACGGCTTTAATTAGGTCGTCTTAGGTGCTTCTCGTCTACCATCATTGACCCAAACATCTTTTTTCCCTTTCAAAGTTGCAGTTTCTTGGTCTCTGCGGTTGTCATGTGGGACTTTTAATTCTTCTAATTGTTCTCCAACTCCCCATTTTTCACATCAGTGACAACATGCCAGCTGCTTCCTCGTCCCCTATTCAACTGGATTCAATTTGATTTGTGTAGCATGTCATGAAGCAGCTTTACAGAAATCTGGTTGTAGATTTAGATCCCTAATGAGCAAGCCAGAGGTGACAGGAAAACGTCCCGCAGGAAGAACTCTTTAGAACAATGAGACCCATCCTGTGCCGGTGACATCAGATAGTGGAATTATCAGTCAATATAGTATACAGGTGTATAAAGTCTTCTTCTTCTTTGTCTTTCGGCTGTTCCCTTTCAGGGGTCGCCACAGCGAATCATCTGCCTCCATCTAACTCTATCCTCTGCATCCTCTTCTCTTACACCAACTAACTGCATGTCCTCTCTCAATGCATCCATAAATCTCCTCTTTGGTCTTCCTCTAGACCTTCTGCCTGGCAGTTCCAACCTCAGCATCCTTCTACAGGTGTATAAAGTCTAATAATCTTTTTTCATTCAGAAATGCACATTTTATAAACCTATATTAATACAATATATTATACTAGCATTAGTACCTGCCATTAATGTTTAAAGAGTTTGTAGAAATTGTAAAAAGGATAAAGCTAAAAATAAGCTGATCAGAATCTGGCACATAACTGGTCATCAAAATTTTGATTTAATTTACGGCTTAACGGTCAGTTTTCATAGTGTATGCACCATTTTTTTTAAATAAGCCATGATGAGTCATAATGTCGTATGTGTATATTAAGGATTTTGGCAGCTTATAGGTGCATTAAAGTGGTTTCTTTTGGATACTCAGTGTATACATGACAAACTTTCGCATTGATTGGGTCTGTTGAGTAATGCATATAGCAACGCCCACCAAAAGCGCTAAATAAGTAAAAACTTTTTTTACAGAACCTGTGACATAATCTGGCACATAACTGCTCATAACTTGAATTTATGGCTTACTTTTAACTTCAGGCAAATACTGAAGGACTGGCATCTCATTAAATTCTGACCAGCCAGTTTTTGTGTGATGCTGGAACAAAATCTGTCTAGACAGAAATACGGACAGACATACAATTTTTTTTTTTTTTACTGGGACTGGTTTAGGGTCCTACAATGTATGAAACATAAAGAATATATATATGCACTGTATGGATCCTTTGGGCTGTATTTTGTAATCCTTTTCCAGTCACTCTCAAACCCCTTGTTCAACAAGTCAAAGTACTTCCTCAGCCCTGGATAATCCAAGCCACTTTTTATATTTTGCTCTAATACTCCATGAAGAATCTCATGTGAAACTCCCACTGGTCCTCTTGTGTCTGCTCCGCTGTCTGCTCTAACAACCTCCCGCCAGCATGAAATTCCCTTCTGAGGTCTTCTGCTCCTTCACTTTGCCCCTAAGTAGGGAGCCTACTTTGCCCCCAGCTTTGTAACAGTAGTGGATTAATTTTTTTTTTGCTCTCGGACTGAAGCAGTGCTCAGGAAGGAAAAAAGCTATTTGGATCCC
This sequence comes from Clarias laeviceps, assembly GCA_030014305.1. Classification (NCBI taxonomy): domain Eukaryota; kingdom Metazoa; phylum Chordata; class Actinopteri; order Siluriformes; family Clariidae; genus Clarias; species Clarias laeviceps. The sequence goes on along the minus strand of JAQMYJ010000015.1, from coordinate 15,304,654 downwards.
TGTAGTTTTCCTGCGAGCCTCCACTTATTTTCTCCTCACTCTTTTTTTGCTGGGTCAGATCCCTCACTCCTCTCACAACAGGGGCCTTCACCTCCTTCAGCACAGTGAGGGAGGAAGTAGAGGAACGAGTAGTTATTTCCATACAATCAGATTTTTTTTTACTTTCTTACCAGGGAGATGAGTTTACAGGAGGAAAAGCAAATGAGAAAACAGGATGGCGAGTAAGCAAGAGGGGGTGAGGGGGTTGGGGGGTATGGATGAAAGGATTAAAGGGATTATGCATGGACTAGTAAAGTAGATGAGGGCCATAGAAACTGCAAGGAAGAGAGTGAGAGTTAGAGATAAAGAAAAAGTGTGTGGGGGAGATTACAAAGAAAAAAAGGTCTCGAATTGAACTTTTACATAAGCAAAAAAAAAATGAGTAGGGGATCTAAATCCGCAATCGACATGGATTTATTGTAAAGCTGCTTTGTGACTATATCTGTTGTTAAAAGCACTACACAAATAATATTCAACTGCACTGAAATGAGAGAAAAGGAGAGTGGGATATTATGTTATTTTCTCTGGCTTACAGGACAGAATTGCGATGTAACCAAGGACAATAACGTCTCCAGTATATTTAAAGGTTTAATCTGTGAGATGTATGTATATGTGAATGTGAATGTATGTATATTTATATTATAGAAAATAATAAAGAGTTTGCATTTTTCGTGAATAGAGGAAAAAGATGTTTGAATATTTATACTTTAAACTGTGCATCCACAATATGGCTGCTGTATGCCTGTATCCTGTGGTTGAAATTAATTAGGCTATGCAACAGTGTGATGCAATGCCCTTGTAAATTGTGCAGGCAGTAGAGCAGCGTGTCTGCAAATGCATAAACAAATTACGTGCATATACACTGTTTTAGACTTTAATAGAATACTAACAGTCACCCTTATGGCCTCAATTTTACTAAAATAAATAATGTTTGCAAATATGCTTAATTCTGTTTATACATAATGTTGAAATTAATAATACATGTTCAACTTACTGTACATATTTAACTTGAATGGAAATTGTGTTAAAAATGTTGATACATGAATCTTTTTTTTTTTTTTTTTTTTTTGGCGATGTTTGTCCTCTGTTATATTTTAAACACCTTTCACATAGACTTACCAATGGATCTGTTGTAGGAAGTGGATTTTCTCGATTAGCAAATACTTTTAAAAAGAAAGGTTGTGATAATTGATTTGTGACGCAACTCTTGACAATGATCATAGCCTTGTTAGTGTGTTTTTAAGGTCGCTGTGCACAACATCACTAAACATTCAGGAATGTTTGTTAGTTAGTTCATGTTGCTTCTAATCCTGAAAATCCAAATGTACATCGAGTCAGCAGGAGAATATGTGAATGATGTCATATGCATTGCTACTGCACATGAGAAATCATGCACAAGCATAATGTTCAGTAAATGCCACTTTTTTTTGGTATACTTTTTTTTTTAATAATTATAACTTTAGAATCACAAATAAATGGACTATGTTTCAAAGTACAAACTATTAACACTAAGAGTTTATTTTATATTAGGCATATTACCAAGTATGAATTACTATACAGTGGTACCTCAGCATACAAATTTTAATCTGTTCCAGAGGCGAGTTCTTAAGGCAAAATTTTGTATTGCGAAACACATTTTCTCATAGGAAATAATGTAAATGCAGATAATTCATTTCAGCCACCCAAAAATTTTACCAATATTACCAATTTCCAACACTATAATCATATTTATGCATATAGAAACAATGAAAGAATTTAGAAAATACATGTAAATTAAGTAAAATATTAAATAAATAGACATTTAACCTGACTTAACCTTAATTTATGGTAATTAATTATATTTATATATTATATATTTGTATATTTATATTATATTATATTATATTATATTATATTATATTATATTATATTATATATTTATATAATATATATTTATATATTTATGGTAATAAATTATCTTGGCACTGGGTGCTTTAAAAAAAACAAAACTGAAAGTGGTTAAGTTTTCCTCTTGATAACATTCTTGGGACCCATGGTAATATGTTTTCACTAAATCTTACACAAAATGTAAAAAAAAAAACACAAAAAATATGCAAACTTGCTTCGTTTGGCTGTCCACTGATGCAAACAAGTTTTGATCGGCTACTGAAAGTGCATGCGACTGGATGTACGCTCCACCAGATGTAAGCTCGACCGGCTCGGTCCAAAAAATACTTTGTATGCCGAGGCACATATCTTGTAAAAGCTTTGTTTTTAAGGCGGGGCGTTTGTATGCCAAGAGACCTCTGTACCACTGTAACCACACATGATGGTTAAAAATCTTGCATCAAGCAGCATTTAGAGAAGATTTCAAAAATCTGAAGTTTACTCATACTTTATCTTTTATGACTGGATTTAGAAAGGAAACCCAGTACTTTATACTCAGATGGTTGCTTTATTGAGGTATATTTCATGCGCTTATTTTTTCAAGCAGTGAAATGAGTGCCATTTCCGTATTCTGATAGATATGACAACAGAAACAGATGAGCTAATTATTCAGCTTTTTTTTCTTTAAAATTTTCTTTTTAACATTAACTGGCTCTTCTGTAGGTTTAAAGGGTTAATACAAAAATCAGACAAGCAAAGAGTCACAATTTGTAGCAGTGTGACTAATTGTTCAAGGCTTTGAGTTACTGGTCACAGGGCTATGAGCTCAAATTCCAGCGCCACCCTCCTGCCTCTGCCAGGTGCCGCAGCAAATGCCTTTAACTGCTCATTTGCATCTGGTATGTTTGGATAAGACCATCAGTCAAACGAGCAGATGTGAATTGTAGTCAAGCTGAACAAAAACATAAACAGGCAGCAAACATGCTCTGTGTTTTTTTTGTTTTTTTATCTGTCAATGTGCCTAATCCCTAAAACCCAAGGAATGCAATTTGCAGGAATTTTTGTTTTCAGTCTTCTCATTTTCATAGGTCAGGAACTGTAAAAACATGGGTGGTTGCTGTTTCAGTTTCTCACGGAAGAACTTATTGTGTGTGTGGTTGTGTGTGTGTGTGTTTAACTTTACTTTAATGTGTGTTGGTGTTAATCTTTTTTTAATTTTTTTTGTCTTACTATCCTAATGGGGACCTTCCATTGAGACACACAGTACAGACTGAAACATCAGGATTACTGGCAGATAGATGTTGGCATGATTAACAATCTGAGGTTCAGTTTGTGTGAAATCCTTAGAAAATTGGAATAGCGAGATGGATAGAGCCAGAGAGCGAGTGATAAAGCAATTTAGTTTGCTCTGAAGTAGCAGAAGCCTAAAAAATTAAACTAAGTGTCAGATTATAACAGAGAGACAGTGACATCTAATAGATCTTATCCTCACCTCAATCACTGAGATGATCTAGACGCCCGGATCCTCTTTACGAAGGGGGAACTGAATTGCCAATGGCAAAGAGTCATTTTCACTAAATTCCTCAGCTCTTACACTTACTTGAACAAATTAGAAATTATTTGAAAATAAATTTTTCATGCTTTTCAGATAAGCCAAGCAGCTAACATAAAGCTTTATGAGTAAAAATTGTATACGCGTATCACCATCTTTAGTAAAATCATTGATTTTAGCATACATGCTCATTTAATGTCACGATTGTCCCCTGTTCAATTTTAGCACCCCGAGTTATAACTATGCTCCAAACCCGGACAAGCACTGGATCATGCGCTACACTGGTCCGATGAAACCCATCCACATGGAGTTTACCAACATGCTGCAGAGGAAGAGGCTGCAGACGCTACTGTCTGTGGATGACAGCGTGGAGAAGGTAGGAAAGAAAACCCACACACACACATGCACACACATACATGGAAAGCTAACTGAGATAAGTTCCTTATTTTAATTCATTGTTTTACCATGCAGCTAAATTAAGGGTCGGGAGAGTGAGATTTATTAGAAAGCTGCTGCAGACTTTGTGGTTTTTGTTGTTGGATCAGATGACCTTTTATTTTTAAAAGTTGTATAAAGCACTAATTTTCAGAATCCCACTGCAGTCTGAGAAGAACTTTTTTTTTTTTTTTTTTTTAGCCTAATTATCTAAACCTAAAAACTAAGTCATGACAAAATTGGGCCTAATTAGTTTTTTTTTTTCTGTAGAAAGTTCAGTAATAAAAAGCACTATCTCTCCAACTAAATGATCACTTTATACATTTAAATAACAAGCTTAATATTTGTATAATTGGTTTATGGTTGTAAAATTGATTAGAGTGAGTCATTAAAAAAAAAAAAAAAAAATTTGCATTGAATGGGCTTCCAGTGTTCAAGGCTTGAGAGCACGTCTATAGATTATGAATTCAGCGGCGAGTGGGAATTTGACGGCTTTATTAATCGCCTGTGGAGCGCTGTGTGAGCTATGTAAAGCCTGCGTGGTTTGTACTACATTTGTCAGTGTCACTGTACAATGCCATTTCTTTTATTTTCTGTAGATTTATAATATGCTTGTGGACACTGGTGAGTTGGACAACACATATATTATCTACACCTCTGATCACGGCTACCACATCGGGCAGTTTGGACTGGTCAAGGGCAAATCCATGCCTTATGAGTTTGACATACGAGTTCCTTTCTTTATACGAGGCCCCAGTGTGGAGGGAGGAGCCATGTAAGTGTGTGTATGAATGGATCCGCAAGCCATGACAATGTTTGTGTCATCTTATTCGTTTTCGCTCATCCAAGACGCCGTACTTTAGAAATCAACCAGTGTGGAAAAGGTGGTCTGTCAGTGAAAGATGATATAAAAGTCCGTTTTTCTCTTTCAAGGGTAGTAGCTAAACATTTATTTTTATGATAATGGAGGACATTATCAGAGTCTCTGTCTCTATTTAATGTTTAGAAGCAGTAGTGCTGTGCTACTATAGAGACCTATGGGACAGTAAGCGAATCTTTATGAGTGCTTTTATAACCTCCGACTTGAGTATCACCAGGTTCCGAGAATTATAGAAAGATGGAGATAAATGATTGTGTGTTTAAAGCAGAAGGAGAAAGTTTGAAGGTTGGGATTTATCTTCCAGCTGAGACCATTTGTCTGGACCAGATTCCGCTCTGGACACAAGGCCAGGGTTTGCACATAGAATAAAAAGCATATTGTTTATAAGATTTGCCCTGTGCAATCAATTTGCAAGTCAATTTTTTTCTAAATCCCATTTGGTACTGCTTTCTTATTTAGAGTGTACTCGAGGAGTAACAGAATAGTTAATAGTTTTGTTCATTTTCCTCTAAATCAGTCTAGTTCGTTTCAGTATTATTTGCTTTTTCTCTGCTTTAATACTGCAAGTCGTAATCCTTTTACAACATGTATGGATTTTCTCAGCAACCCCCACATCGTGTTGAACATCGACCTGGCCCCCACCATTCTGGACATTGCCGGACAAGACATTCCTGCAGACATGGATGGCAAGTCCATTCTCAAACTGCTCGATACTGACAGACACATTAACAGGTACAGAACATGATAATTCGGGATTCAATGTTAAGGAGTTCTTAATCAGACTTCTTCTGTCATTCAATTAGATTGACTTTTGTCTCAACAAATTTTTGAGATATTAAAGATGGGAATAGTAGCAGACATGATGTCTATAGTAGCAGACTGCTAGTTTTTCTACTAGAAAACAATAGAAATGCTATTTCAAGAAAAGGGCATTTAAAAATAGTGGATTTAAAAAGAGATTAGTTGCCTTTTAGATGTTTTCTAAAAACTTTGGACCAGTGTCCTGCTGGAAAACCCAGCTACCAAATTTTCCATTTATGGCTGATGTCTTCTAGTTTTGCTTCAGTGTTTCTAACTAATCCTCCTGCCTCATAATGCTTCTATCTTCTGAAATGCACCAGTACCGTGAAAAAATGGTACCCCACCACGTGATGCTACCACTCCTATGCTTCACAGTTAGATGGTGTTCATCAGATTAAAAGCATAACCCATAACACTGATCATTGTGGACAAAAAGTTCCTATTTTTCCATCAATTCCAAATTTCAGCCTGGCTTTTTTATTCTGGTCTTAGAGTAGGGGCTTCTTTCCTAGGTAAAATGGGACTTAGTCATAATGGTGGATATACATAACGAATGCCACTAACTGCTTCACTAGTTCTGCTTCACCAGTTGTTGTTTTTTTTTTGGTTCATCATTTGTGCCTTCTTCCTGAATAATGCAGTGTCTGTGTGGTGTAAAGTTTTTACATTAATTTGCATCCAATTTGTTGTACATGTGTTTGTACGTTTTGGAAATTACTCTAAAAAAAATGGGAATATTTTTGAAAAGTTACTTGGATTTGTTTTGCACCATTAAAGACAGACTACAAGTATAGCTATAGGTGCACTTCTGATTATGTATGATAATGATGGCCATGCAAAAGCTTCTAAATTCATTAACTAATTTTTTGAATCACTGAAATCCTGATATAGTGAATTAAAGCTGAAATAAATCTGTCTAATGGAGTCTATCCCTGGAGACTTTTGGCACAAGGCGGGTTACACCTTGGATTGCAGGGCACACACAAAGGCATACACACACTCACATGCTCATTCGCACACTACAGGTAATTTGGGAACGCCAATTAGCCTAATCAGCATATTTTTAGACAGTGGGAGGACCTGGAGTGTCTGGAGGAAACCCATCAAGCACAGGGAGAACATACAAACTCTATGCACACTAGGAGGGAATTGAACACGGAACCTGAAGGTGCAAGGCAACAGCGCTAACCATTTAAGATTGAATTATGCAGAAAAAATTCCCAATCTTAAACTGTAGAAGAAATAAATGAACAAGATATAGTAGACGACTGCTATGAGTGTCTCTCGTAAAGCATGCACATGGAGTCCAAATTCCAAGCCTGAAGACAGAAAGATAAAGTGGACATAATAAGGATTGCACACCTTTAGCGCACTCTCTTTCCCCTCCCCCGAGCAATTCATTCATCCATCTCTGTTGCAAAGATCAGAGCAGCTCAGCAATGATCGATACCTCATAACTGCAACGAAGGTCAAAAGCTGCCTAGAATACTGTTTATTTTTCTCACACCCCTTAATTCCATCATTCTTTTTCCCCCCCATCATTCAAAATGTCTTTTCAAGTCTCGAGCCCTTTTAGCCTGGAGGTGTTTTCTTTTTTTTTTTTTTTCTCGCCAAACCTGTTGTCATTGTTTAGAAGGTTCAGGCATGCACCCTGGATGAGAGCGGGTCGTACATGGCAGTGATCAGGTTCCATAAGAGCTAATCGATTTTCTTTCTTCTCTTCTATTCTCAGGTTCCAGGTCAACAAGAAGGGGAAAGTATGGAGGGACTCCTTCCTAGTGGAGAGAGGGTGAGATGAGAATCAGTGTGTGTCTGTGTGGACATGATTAATGAATTTATCCTGTTGGGGTCAAAATGACCCATTTTACAGATCACAGATTGTCACTGAAACTTGTTTTTGCTCTGTCAATCTACATGATGTATTTTTTGCAGTGACATACAATACAATTTAGTAGGATAAGATTTAGACTGGGACCAAGTTTCAGTGATCTCGAATTGCTCAGTATTACAAAAGTGTTAAAATATGTGTAAAATAAAATGAGATTACTGTGCACATAAAAATTACTGTGTTACTGAGCAAAACCTCTTCTCAGCTGCTTAGCTCTCACTGGGCACTATTTAAAGCTGGTTAATTAAGGTTGTATCAAATACCACCTGATACCATCAAAATGGTTTGCCTGAATTGGGAACTTCTTTTTTTTTCCCTTCTTCTCCCTTTTGACAGGAAACTACTTCATAAAGGAGTGCATGACGGGAAGGAGGTGGCACAGGAAGAGAACTACCTTCCCAAGTACCAGCGAGTCAAAGACCTGTGCCAGCGTGCTGAGTACCAGACGCCCTGTGAACAGATTGGACAGGTACAGACTCACATGTAAATTACACATTCAAACATGCCTACTTTTATACAGAGATAAGATTCAAGTCTTGTGGTAAAAGTTGCCAGTTTGCAGAACTTATTGTCCCTGACAATAGTCATGCAGCCCAATGAGATAGGGGCAGGGAATTAAATCGAAAGTTTGCAGTCTATCTGCATAATTACATTTCAGGTTGTTGTTTTTTTTTCTTACACTAGAGCCCTACTCCCCAGGGTTCCCCACACAAGAACCCCATGCCTCCTGCCAAACTTTGCATGTCTTGCATGCCCTCCCCATAAATGCTAACTGGGTGTTTCTCTCTGGTTATTTTGAGTGTGTTGCTAGTGGCTCTCCATAACCAGTATTCCTGAAATAATCAAAAACTCTCATAAGCTGTATATCTGACTTTTAGCATAATTTATTATATGCTCTCAGAGCTTGTAGCAGTTATGCTAAGGCAAAAATTATATACAATATTCTTATTGCACCTTATTGTATTATGCTACATAATATTTTTCAAAGTAGTTTGCAGAATAATATGGAAGTTTGGTATACTTTGGTATACTGTTTGGTATACCTCACATGAGGAGCTCAAGCACAACAAAAAACAGCATAACTGTAACCTACCCATGCAGTTACTGAGGATGAATAAATGACCTTTGTACATACATCACATATCATGTTCATGTTCATATTAATGAATGTGATCCTTCTTTGTTCTGTGACCTTCATGTCTGGCCGCAAGTTTCAGATTGACCTCCTACTCATGCCCACAAGCTAATGGGCTTCATATCGGTCATCTTGCTCATGCAGACAAACCTCACGCCTTACCATTCATATGCAAGTAGAAACCTCTTAATTGTGTGAGTTTTTTGGGGCAGGATTTATGCTGTAGACTTTTACAGATCATAAGTAGCAGATATATCTTAACAACAACTGTTCAAAGGAGATTATTGCATATTTTGGACGCCTTCTGCATTACTTTACAATGTAGAAAGAAATAAAAATCAGGAATGACCATGGAATTAGAAAATAATCCCAAACTTTTGAGCGGTAGTGTATATATACAGTACACGTTTTGAAAAAAAAAAATTTTTTTTGCCCTAGACAGGCATGGAATGATATCCCTTCATAGGGCATTCTTAAAATACTTGGAAATTTTTAATTTCAAGACTCTTTCCAAGACATTTTTTTTTTTTTACTTTTGTCTTTTTTGTTCCAAAATGGTTCATTGTTGCCATTTTATGTTGAAAATCAAGGTCAGTGAAGTTAATCACCTGGGAACAGGGATTAGGATAATACTTTATTCAAAATGTGTCATTAACTTTATCTGTGTTTTTAAATATAAAAAACACAGATAAAATTAATGGCACATTTACTTAAACATAAAAATGTGCAAAAATACAACTGTACAAATGAAATACACACATAAATCCGATTATTCACCCAATTAAGGGGTAACTTGACCTTAATTTCCAACATATAAAATACAACAACTACAATAAAAAAATAAAAATAAAACAAATCTCAAATTTGGAATTTCAAAGTATTCCAATGAATGCCATATAAAGGCTTAAATATAAAAAATATATATTTTAATTTCTTTTAAAATATTTCCAATTTAAAAGAAAAAAACAACTCCACTCTACATGTACTCACAAAACTGCAGTAACTGACAGTCATATAAGATGAATAGACAAACTGCAGCACAAATTCATGTGTAGACTAGAGCTACACAAAACAGAAAAGACAGGAGGTATTCACAGAATGTCCTGCAGTGAGATCTTTTTCACACACACACACGCACACACACACGCACACACACACACACACACACACGCACACACACACACACACACACACACACACACACTGGCTAATGAAGGCACAGTGGTAGAGAGCTTTGAGCTGTCAGATCAAACACACCTGACATATCCAGCTCTCCTTTTCTCTCTGTGAGGGAGCTGACCGCTCTCATTCTCGTTCTCCACAGCATTCCGTCTCCCACACAGTAAATCACTCTCTCTTCCTCATCCTACCTTCCCCTCATCCTGTCTGCTTTTTATCTTTCCATTTCCTGTCAAAATGTCCTTCTCAAACTTGTGAGTAGTGAGTGAGCGTGAATGTCTTTAGTCCTCTGTCAAGTTTTATCAAAAGCATTTTTTTTTCAAACATCTCTAACTGTTTTCTTTGTATTGGAAAAGAATCTGCCAAATTAGTACAAAACCTAATCCCAAAACCATTTTTTGTTTTGTTTTGTTTTATGTGCAGTTCTTTTGGAAAGTACAACAGTACCAAGTTACACAGGTCTACAAATAACAAAATCAATACAGTGGATTCTTCTAAAGAGTTATCTGATGATACCAACATAGTATTGATGACGCTGTACATTCCTGTAACCCTAAGTCAGACTAAGAAATTATAATGAGAAAGTACTACATTCCCATTTCTTATAGGCATGTATGTTCACAATTTGTTCTTTATATTGTCTCAGAAATAGATTTTAAATTGCTGGAGCACACTCACCACCCCTTCAACACATTATAAAAACCTGGAAGCATAATGCTGAACTGTCAACTTTGTGGAATAAATGTGGTTTTAAAATAAAATCATGAATGGGGATCTCTTAAACACCTGGTGAAGATGCATGATAAAAAAAAATCACACACCATAGCTGTGTTTAGTAGTGAAAGTAAGAGCATTTTCATACACACACACACACACACACACACAATGTGGTGAGAACTTACAGGATTGGGACTAAGATGCTGTGTGGCCGTGAGAAAACTACTTCTTAATGAGACTCATCAAAAAAATGGAAGCATAGAGCATCAAGGGTGGACTTTGGAGCAATGGAAGAGGGTCATGTGGTCTGATGAGTTCAAATTGACCCTATTCCAGATCGATGGGAGTGTCAGGGTAAGATCATCATGTATAGTGCTCACGGTATAAGCCTCTTGTAGCCAGTGTTATGATCTGGGGTTGCTTCAGATGGTCAGGTCCAGACTTAGCAACGTTATGTGGCAATAAAATGAAGTCATCTGATGACCTGACTGTACTGAATGTCCAGGTTATCATATCTATGGAGTCTTTTTTCCCTAATGGCACGGACATATTCCAGGACTTAATAGTGAGAGTGGCTCTGGGGGCATCAGGCATCATTTTCACACATGAACTGACCTCCACGTTGTGTGCTGTAATCAAAGCTAAAGGTCACTGAATGAAATCTTAGAGTGGATTTTTTTTTCAGGTTTTGTAAATTCCTAATAATAGTAAAAAAAAGTGAGTCATAACAGCTTTGGAATATTGTTAATTGCATAGTATATGTTGTATGTGCTTGCTTAGGACTTAGAGCTCCCCCAACATGTGTCTGTTAATGCTGTAACCCCAGATAATGTATTTTTTTTAATCCTTAAAACAACCTTTTTTGAGTATTATGTTTCAGTGCCTATATTAATGAGCTTTGCTGAGCCACACCCTTCCAGAGACTGAAGAGTCGAGAAAAAATTTTTTCATGATTTTTTGCTTGTTTGTTTGTTTGTTTGTACATTCACAAACATTGGAGATTAATCAGGATGTCTAAAAATGAATAAAAAGTGAATTCACTTTGCACAATTGGTCCCCTTTGAATCTTAAATGGATGATGAATCAAACTAAATATATTTTAATAAGTACTTTGGGGGAAAAAATAAATTCATGATGCAAGAACGTTAGACTCTTTACCTTCTAGAGGTTACATAGTCTATCACAGGATGTCTAGACGCAAGCTGAAATCTTTGGATAGACACTGGATGTGATGTCAGGGCATCACACACACCACCAACTGATTGAGGTTGGGAGGAAAACTACGAGAGGAATCCCATATAGATCCAGGATAATGCACAAAACACCCCACAGATGGTAACCTGAGCTCACGATCCAACACTATATTATGAAACTACATAAGCACTCCATTCACTTGAAGCCTAATCAAGACAAAGTGCTTACTGATAATAAATATCTTTGTTCATCTTCTATACTGCTTATCCTGTACAGGGTCATGGGGGACCTGGAGCCTACAGTATCTCAGGAGACTTTGGGCATGAGGGAGGGTGCCAATCAATTGCTGGGCACTTACACACACACCAAGCACAAGGAGAACATGCAAATTTCACACACACATACCTGAGGCAGGAATTGAACCCCTTGACCCTGGGGGTGCGAGGCCACAGTGCTAACCACTACGCCACCTGGTCATAAATAAATGAATGATAATGGTTAAAACTATTGCTGTTTATTATCCCCATATTCTCAAAATGTCACTCCTCTGTTTAACTTTGCTCATTAATTTTAACAGGCCGTACATATGACACAAGAAATCAAGTAACAGAGCTGCTGGTACATAACTGACTGTCACTGAATCCCTTCGGCATTCGGAAACAGCCCAAACCAAGACACTGTATCAAAATCTCCCATTTTAGTCCATGTCTTCTTTCCAGCTGGCTGGTGCAGAGCATCATACTCCAGCTTTTATAGCATCGTCTCGCTTTTAATGACCTGACAGTGCCCGAGCACCAGCGTGTAAGATGAAAAGAGCACAACTCAAGCTCTTCATTAACGAGGCTTTTAACAAGGAGGACTTGGTATTGCATGGTAATTACAGATGACAAAGCGAGCAGGCAGAGATCAGCGAAGCAATTCTCACCACTTAATCGACCCGAACACACATATGCATACACAAACACGGGAAACGCACAAACACAGGCTGAGGCGATGCACACGAGTGCCGAGTATCACCTGTGCAGTGTCAAAGGTGTTATATAAACACGGATCATTTGTCACAACAAAAAGTATGTCGACCAAAAAAAAACGAGGTGTGTGCATTTTGTCTGCTTAAAATAGTGCTATGTGTATGTGTGACAGAGACAGAGAGAGTGAGAAAGGCCTACTTACTGTATATGTACTTGTTTAAGCAAGCTAAGTACTCATATGTCCCAAGTGCTCACAGCTTTCCTTGAATGTCCTGTCTATTATAAATTCCCAACCACCCATTTTTTCCCCTCTCTCTCTCTATCTCTCTCTCTCTCTTTCACTCTGTAGAAGTGGCAGTGTGTGGAGGACTCCACTGGGAAGCTGAGGCTATATAAGTGCAAAGGCATGGCCAGCCTTTCTGCAGTAAGGAAACCGGTGTCCAGCACAAAGCCCCAGTTTTACCAACGCACTCTCAGCCCCAACGCTAAACCTAACACAGAGCCGGAAGAATGCAACTGTGACTTCAGCAATTACAGGCTTGAGACAATGAAGAAAAAGACTCTACTGTCCAAAAAAAGTAAGCAATCAACAGAATTCAGTGCATAGTATAAAGATCACATCCATACTTTTTGCAAGGTTGTGTTCCATTTCATATGAGGAAATCAGCACCCAAGATATATTTAAATAGCTTTTCCAATTGATTAAACAAAGAGGATCGAGGAGGTTTGATATGCATACTAACAAATCAGTCCGTGCAATCCACATTGAACAAATACAACCATTTGCACTTTGTTAGAATAATGCATGTGGTGCACTTCCAAATTCATATGAACAATTTGCATGATTGTGTTTTTTTTAATGCAGCAGCCATGTTTTATGTCTAAATTATTATTACTGTAGGAGGAATTTGGTCAAAAAGCTGATGCACATGCACACACTGATCACATGCATACAGTGTTTGTCTTCTAGTTAAATATAGTATACGAGTTATCCTTTATATGGCTGTGAGAAATTAATTTCACACGGAAAAAAGCATGCTCTTCGCCTAACACACATTATAGTTTAGGACTAGATGGCAGGATGTTCAAGCTTTAGGCAGACTTTTTTTGCAGTAATATTATAACCACTCTGAACTCATTTTCATAATTACCTCTTTATAGTTATCTTTGGCGACTTTAGAATTTAGCATCAACTGCCAAAAAAAAAAAAAGATAATTTCTCTTTCAATTAAGCAATTCAATTCAGCTGTGTTTAAATCAAGAGGGATTATATTTAGTAGAGGTGTGCTGACTGTGTCAGCTTCTCGTTTACCCCTAACGACTTCGTTTCTGCTTGCTTAGCATCTGTGTGCCTGATTTTAAGCTAAATAAAATCCAGTTCAGCTCCAGTTTTTTTTTTTTACCCATTATGTGCACACTATTTTAAGCATGAGGTGTATGGTGGCACAACATGTCTGTGTGGCATTCCTGTGGGTTCTCCACTTTCCCACAGGAGGACTGTAAGTTCTTCCTAAGTGTGAATGAGTGTGTGAATGTGTATCCCATCATTTCACACTGGCATCCCGTCTAGGGTGTATTCTCACCTTGTGCCCGGTGTACCCTGGGACGAGCAGTGGATCCACAATGATCAGGATCAAGTGGTTAGGGAAGATGAATGCCATACTGGATGTACAAATATATTCAGAGTAATCCATTCTGTGTGGTAATAGTGAATGTTAGTAATTTTGTTAATGGTGAAAGGCATGGGAATTACTATAGCAGAGTCACTGTGCTACTATCGAGGTAATCACGATCTCAAGGCTTCTAGTGGTTCTGGTAGGCAAGGTTTAGTTTTATATAGTTCACACATTTTTGTGGATGTAGTGAAAAGTATGAGGGGCATTCAAGTCAAACTGAGACCTGATGAAATTTCTCATGAATGAAGGTATGAAACCGAGTGACATTTACAAAAGACTTCAAGCAAAGTATGATGAAGAGACTCTTAGCTGCAGTAAAACATTTGAATGGTGAAGGCGTTTTAAAAAGGCCTGAAGTGAAACAGCTGAAAACCTTGAAAATGGACGGATAACTTGTCACCAACTTGCGGAAGAGATGCATATACCTATGGGAATTGTACACACCAAAATCACTTGAACATATCAGGAACTTAGCTGGGACTTATTAACACATCCCCTGTTCAATCCTATACAGTCCCTATATCCATTTCCACATTTTTGTGCCATTAAAGGAGTTCCTGGGAGGCCAGTGTTTCAGATGTGAAGTAAGCAATCCAATCAAGGCTTCTGCATGCTAAGGAAAACTTTTCACCTCGATGGGATACAAACACTAGTAAAACTTTATAATAAGTGCATTTATGTAGCAGAGGATAATATAGAGAAATAAAGGTAGTTTTTTTTACATGACTGTGTTCTCTTATTCTTCACAAGCAAAAGTCCCAATTTGACTTTAACGCCCCAAGTACATTGTCAATGTTTTCATGTTTGTATAATAAAAATTGCTTAGCATAAAGGTATAGCATAATTTTTCTGCAAAGCTCATTACCTTAAATGGTTACACTCAGCACAGCATGACAGTGGATAGTTCAATGAGTTTATTTTAGTGTCTTTTATTAAACCGTGTGTGCTATACTTGCTGGTTATGTTTTGCTTTGTCTTGCTCTATTGATTAGCGTAGCTTTTTAAACTAGACTGAAGGGAAAGTAGCACTGTCATGCCCACAAAGTATAATCTTACCCAGCCACCGTACTGCTAAAAATATCTACAAAACAAAAACAACCACACTTAGTTTATACAAAGTGGAATATAAAGTAATTGCATGGTTATAAAAGCTAAGCTCAGTTTTTCCCACATGCCTTTCTAGCTTTAGCGCTTTCTCACTTCCCAGGGAGACACCACTGTCAATCATGACACCTAATTGTATGCAGTTCTGAACAGGCAGTAAATACTATAGTTAGTTTTTCATGAAGAAGTTGCAGTACAATAATGTAGGGAAATTATGTAGAAATCTTTTTTTTTTTTAAATAATAATAGTTTAAGCAAGGGCAACATGGTGGCTTAGTGGTTGGCACTGTCGCCTTGCACCTCTAGGTACTCCGGTTTCCTCCCACACTCCAAAGACATGCAGATTAGACTAATTGGCGTTCCAAAATTGCTCGTAGTGTGTGAATGTGAGTGTGTTCATGTGTGTATGCCCTGTGATGAGTTGGCACCCTGTCCAGAGTGTACCCCACCTCACGGCCTGGGATAGGCTCAAGACGCCCAGCGACCCTGTAGATAGGATAAAGCGGCATAGACAATGCGTGAGTGGGCTAACTAAATGTAAGAATGTATTTGAAACTGATTTAGTTATTACTAATGATACTTCTAGTTTTCCCACCATAAGTTTTGGGTCGCAAAGATTTGTGGTCATGGGTGGAAATGGAAAAGGGTTTTAGAAATGATATCATGTAGTCAGAGGGTTAAAGTGTAAGCAGTCTAGAGGATTTTTCAATCAGGTTTAAAGTCTCAAATATCACAACATATCAAGTGCGAGTAGCATGGAATCAACTGTGAGAAGAAAAATAAACAACAGATAATAAGAGTGTGAGGGCAAACCATGGGCAATTATCTCTGCTATCATTTGAATGAAATAGCAAGCTGCTGTTGTTTGGAGCACTCAACTGGAGTCCCCGGTTTCCTCCCACCTCCCAAAATCATGCTGGTAGGTGGCTACGATAAATTGCCACTAGGTGTGAATGAGTGTGTGAATGTGTGTGTGAATGTGTGTGTGCATGGTGCTCTGCAATGGACTGGCATCCCGTTCTGGGTGCATTCCCACCTCGCTTGCTGAAGACAAGCTGAAAAGTGAATGAAAAGTCAGCAATTAAAGAAATCGTTGTATGGAAAAACTTAACATTGATATTGAAATCATGAATGGGCTGAATCTGAGATTTCCTAAACACTTGGTGAAGTTGCATCATAAAAAAAAAAAAACAGAAAATACAGCCATGTGTAATAGTGAAAGTAAGAGGATTGGGACTAAACAGCTGTGTAACCATAAGAAAAACACTTGTTAGTGAGAATAATCAGAAAACGGCTTCAGTTTGCTAGGGAGCAAAAAGAGCAATGAAAAAGGTCATGTGGTCTGAGGAGGCCAAACTGACCCTATTCTATAAAGGAAGCTCAGGAAGCAATGCACCCGTCATACATAGTGGCCACTGTAAAAGACTCTAGAGGCAGTGTTATGATCTGGGTTTGCTTCAGTTGCTCAGGTTTAGGTTCAGCGATGTTATGTGGCAATAAAATGATTTTCAGCTGATGACCTGAATCTACTGAATGACCAGGTTATCACATCAGTGGAGTTTAGGAATCATTTCCACACATGAATTTGCCAGCATATTGCGTACCATAATTAAAGTCAAAATGGTGTCAAATTTTTTTGGCCAGGCAGTGTTAATAAATTGTACAAGAAAGATGCTAAATGAAAATTGTATTTTTACAATTGTTATGATGAGCAATATTTTTAATTTTACACAATAACTTTCAGTGTAATAGGGTGAAGAGGCAGCGAGGAAATTTCCTCCTCATTAAAAAAAAAACATATTTTGAAATCAAAGTCTGCAGTAATTAAATAAAAATGACTACACACATGAAAAC
Source organism: Clarias laeviceps (assembly GCA_030014305.1). NCBI lineage: Eukaryota > Metazoa > Chordata > Actinopteri > Siluriformes > Clariidae > Clarias > Clarias laeviceps. Next base: position 15,287,363 of record JAQMYJ010000015.1, on the reverse strand, counting down.
AGAAGAAACTGTGTTTCAAATCAATTTGAAGACTTTTATTAAATTTAATGATGCATCACAGTTGGTTTATACCCTGTTATACACTTACTCACTCTCTCACTCACTCATCGTCTATACCGCTTTATCCTGTGTACAGAGTCGCAGGGGGGCCTGGAGCCTGTCTGACACTGTGGGCAGTTTGTATGCACCTACATTGGTTCCCATTATTAAGACTTGTTTTGTAATCTTGAAATAGCCTTTTCTACTGTTAACAGAGTTATAGTTCAATTAAGAAAATGGGGAAAACATCAAGATAGTGATGACCTGATAATCCTGGCCAAGCCTAGACAAAACGTTACTCTTACAGCTATTGAAAAGAAAAGTCAGTAAAGTATTAATAATCTGATAATACGTAGAACTTGTCCGGTCAAAAATTTAGCAAATATTAGCTATTTATTTATATATTATTTAGAAATTTAGATATATTTATGAAATATTTCAGTTTCTCAAGTGATGATTTCATAATAGACTTTTTATTAATAAAAAAAAAATAGAATATCTTTTTCTTCCTTGTCAGACTACACAGGAAAATTTTTCTGAGAGTCAGAAGTTCTCTCCGTTAATGTGGTTACAGTGTGTGTTTGGTTATGTGTTATGCACACTACTATAGAGGCAAAAAGACAAATTTACAAGAAAGCATTACAGCTGTACATAGAGAGATGTGTGGCCTTCTGTAGCGTCCACTCACGCCTACTTCATCTCTCCGTGATGCTCCCCTGCCCTCTAGTGGATGAAGTTTGGCTTTCTTCCTGAATGTCTAACAGTGTTCACTGAGCAGACTGAATTTAAGTTACGGTCTTAAACATTCTTCATCACTCATCTAAGGTGCTTCATCGTTACCTTTTAAAGTGGTGGTGAGAATTCCCCTGGGGAGATTCCCATTCATGATGCAGTGACATAGCTGAGATAGTGAAATTCCTTCAGGAATAAACCACAAAGCTGGTCGTCACAGCTAATTAGGATGAGACATTACAGAATCAGGTTACACACTCGCACGTATGTGTTTGGCAGAAATGAAGACCCTGAAAAGCTACTCCAGGAACCGTTACGCTCGCTCGCTGTCTGTGGAGATAGATGGAGATCTATATGCAGTGGATCTGGATGGAGAATTCTCACCAGTCAACATCAGAAACCTGAGCCAAGCCCACCAGGAGGAGGAGGTGTTCAGCGGGATGGGTGCAACTGCTGAGCCGCAAACCAGCAACAGCCTGACATTGCCCTCATCTATTAAAGTCACGCACAGGTAAGATGTAAGGTATGTGTGTGTGTGTGTGTGTGTGTGTGTGTTTTTACAGCAGGCTCTAAAGAAACAAACCAGTACCACGTTTTACAAAAAAAAATAATGTTGTATTTAAAATGAAGCAATTTCACAGCTTTTTTTTTTTCATTACAGAATTTGCATGAAAGTCGCTCTGTGAATTAGTGTGAAAATGGCAGGATATGTGTAATATCAGGAAAATTAAACATTGTAAAGATGAAAGTACACATCCAGGTGCATTAGTTATTTAATCCTAGACATTTAACAATTACTTCACTAGAAAGATCTACTGTATATAGACTCACACTGGATATTTGGCAGAAATGAAGATGCTAGAATGTCAGTGTTATTTACTGTATTTGGTCTTTAATGACAGAAACGTACTTATTTAGTACTTTTTTAGCACTTAGTTCATAATAACCAAATCTTCATTTATTGTGTAATTATTAAACATTTCCAAAATTTGTTCATTCTGAATCATATCAGTCTAAAGCTTCTGCGATAAAGCTATGATTTGTAATATTGTCATGCAGTGATGTACTGTATAGCACTTCAGGCTTCTCTCTATATTTTTCAGCCCACAAATGAACTCCAGCACAAAGATCTGCCTCGTTTTGGTTCAGATCTATCTATCTGTTTTTACAAAATGACTGACTAGGTTTTGTTCGCAGGTGTTCTATCCTGGCCAATGATACAGTGAAGTGCGACGTAGGATTGTACAAATCACTGCAGGCCTGGAAAGATCATAAACTCCACATCGATCATGAGGTAAGCAAAACATAGAGCATAAATACACACTGTATACCCATGCTCTTCCCAAACGTTACACTCTCTCAGACATTCGTAATAGAGATTCCATTCTAGATTGAGACACTACAGACGAAGATTAAGAACCTCAGAGAGGTCAGAGGGCATCTGAAGAGGGTCAGGCCCGGTGACTGTGACTGCAGCAAGTACATGTAAGAGTGACAAGTTAAAATTATTAATGCATAATTTTACACCTGTTCCTGACTCCTTGCTATACAGTATATATATTATATACAGTATAAGTATTTTATATTTAAAATATAATATTGTGCAAAAGTCTTGGGCACATGCAAAAATATGGAAAACAGTTGTTAGGTTTTACTGAGCATGCTGGAGAATATGAGTTCTTCTGGTAACTTTGTCACACTCGCTCCTTTCTATTTTTAGCCACATCCCAGGAGAGTACATTAGGTTTTTTGTTTCCATCTGAAAACTGTTCTGTCTTGTAATATATTTCTTTTTTTACAGCCATGCATATATTATCATTTTTAAGTTATAAATACTGAATGATTTTGTACATAATTATGCAGACATGATAAACATATATAACAAAATTGGTACAGCATGTAATATGGTGCCTAAGACTTTTGCATAGTACTGTATATATACTGTATATATAAAATTTAATTGCATATTCACTGATATGTTTCAGCTACAAGTCCAAGTTCAAGAATAAGCTGAGAAAATATAAAACAGACAGCATGCATCCATTCAGGTGAGCAACAAAAATGTGTGTGTGGGCGGGAGTGTTTTGCATCTAGATGAGGTAAGGTATATAGATAAGTACTGTAACTCGAACCACATTCACTAACACAGGTTAGTGTTTGGTCCTTATTATTTTGAGCACTTCTGTTGGAGTTTGTGAATGCTGTATGTAAAAAAAAAGTCAAAATGGTCAACCAATTGATAATCATAATAATCATAATAATAAGAATAACAGGAATAATGGAAATGTGTTTGGGGCAGATGGCATTTCCCAACTCTCATATCAATCATGACGACACTGGCCAATCATAGTCACCTATGAGCGTATGGCAAGCAAAAGGGACAGATAGTGCTTTCCTCTGAGTTTGCTGTCCAAAACCTTGCATAAGCAGCAATCGTCTGGTGTCACATGTCTCAAATGAAGCACATGATATTCTTTCACCTCATCTCTTCTAGACACTTTTTTACTTGATTTTTTAATGGTATTTTCAATCACTACATTTCCTCAGTTTGAAGTTTTGAGCATCAGAGGATTCAATTAAGGATTAGATATCATAGTGAGGAAGAGATCTAATTTGTACAAGGCATTTTGTACAAGTAGCTATTAGCATTCAAAACATTTGCTTGAGAGTTTAGGAAGAAAACAGCTAGTTCTGTTAGTCGTAGCTTATTTTTTCCCCATGTTTATTAGTTCCTTTGTGAAAGACACACTAATTTATCATCAGTAAATAATAATAATAATAATAATAATAATAATTGTGTGATTGTGTGTATTTGAGTGTCTATCAGTGAATTTAAGTCATTTTGTTGTCACTGCAGAAAAGCCCAGGAGAAGGATAAGAAGGCGTGGCTGATGATGGAGCAGAAGCGCAGGAAGAAGCTCAGGAAGATGTTGAAGCGCCTGCGTAACAATGACACATGCAGCATGCCAGGCCTCACCTGCTTCACACATGATAACCAGCACTGGCAGACTGCCCCCTTCTGGACCTGTATGCCTGACACGAAAAAACACACAAACACACACGTCTTTAATTAGTGGCTGCTTGAACATTTTACTCATGGCCATGCTTTCTTGATTACAGTGGGGTCTTTCTGTGCTTGCACCAGCGCCAACAACAACACGTACTGGTGCATGAGGACCATCAACGAGACGCATAACTTCCTGTTCTGCGAGTTTGCTACAGGCTTCCTGGAATACTTTGACCTTAACACAGATCCATACCAGGTCAGAATTTTGGCACAATATAAAAAAGGAAGTTTAAAGGTAAAATTAAACTCTTATACACAAGAATTGCCAAAGTAAAGTATAAGGATTAATATTTTTGGCACAAACACAGATTTGTTTTGTGCTTTTATACTATGTATAAGGGTTATACCAAAAGAAAGGCAAAAGTGTGAAATTGCACATCTTGTTAAAGTATAACTTCCTCTGTAACAGTAGTTCTCCTTAAGCTCACTGGGAGTTCTCAACCCCAGTGTTGGAAGAACAACTGCTCTGTACATGTTCATGCTTTCTCAGCTCCCAGCACAACAGATTTAACTAATCAAGTTGGTGTTACAGTATACAGCAGGGAAAGCATGAAAATGTGCAGGGCAGGTGATTTTCCAGGGCCGGAGTTGAGAACCGCTGCTCTATCTACTCAACACAGCTTCCATCACAAGTAACGTGTTTGCGCCATCACTGAAGCCGACTCTTGAATCCTCTTTGAAAAAAAACAGCTGTCACTATGGTGCCACACTTTTGTGTCAGTAGTCACAGTTTAATGGTCTCCCACTGCATGGTTTTTCTTCAATGCTGGTGGATGTCGGACAGCCGGCATCTCTCCTTCTTCAAGGACTCAATGATGAAAGAACAGGAAGAAGTGTTACTATACAGTGATGTGATCCAGTCTGTGAAAACTCTCTGAAAGTCGTGGGTTTCGACTGGGTCAAATATAGGAAGAGTTACTCTACCAACATGTACAATTTGAATGAATCTCAGTTAAAAAAAAGTTATGCCCATTTATGTATTATTTTATAAAAATGTTACCATAAATGTTATTGATGGATACCAAATTGTTATTGATGGATTTTCATAATGTCAGCATTTGGACAAATACCCATACCCCCCCGCCCCCCCTTTTTGTCCTATGGGTACTCCAGTTTCCTTCTTCAGTCCAAAAATATGTTGATTAGGCTAACTGGTGTTCCGAAATTGCCCGTAGAGTGTTAATGAGTGTGTTTTTGTGTGCCCTGTGATGGATTGGCACCCCGTTCAGGATGTACCCTGCCTCGTGCCCTAAGTCGATATAGACGCTCTAAGCGAGCAAAATGTAAATAGGCAAAGGGGAGAGCTGTAAGTATATAAATATATTTACTATAGACATGGTTTGCCTGCACAGAGCCCTGACCTCCACCCCAATGAACACCTCTGGGATGAATCAGAAAGCAGACCTTCTCATCCAACATCAGTGTCTGACTTCACTAAATACACCCACAGCCATGCTCCAAAATCTAATGGAAAGCCTTTCCTGAAGAGTACAGGAAGAGAATGTTCAAAAGGCACTAATGGGTGCGATGATTACAGTAGGTGTCCAGAACTGGTTCAAACAGTGTACATGTACACTACTGTCTCACTCCTGTTAGCTAAGAACAGGTATCTGAAGCTAAAATGGGCACAAATATTGGACAATTGAACATTGTGAAAAACATCACACATCACCTTTTTTTTTTTTTTTTGAAATCCTCAGCTGCGCATTTGAGTCTATAGAAATTTTAGCCAATCTGCCTCCAACCACAATGTTGTGAGAGAGTTTTTTCATCCACTCTTGTGGCTGTCCAGAGGTTGTCACAGAGGTTAGGTTTTGAATTACTTATGGTATCAACAATACTCCATATTAAATCTAAGGAACTTGTCTTGCATTCTACCAGATCTTGAATTATACCATCGTGTAGCTTTTACTAATTTGACTGGTATTAACTGTGACTTGCTTGCATGGGTCTTTCTTAGCTTGCTCAATTTCATGATCTGAATCGAAGAAATGTGCCCAGTGAAGGAGGATTTTGTGCAGGAGGATGGGTATTACTCAAGGTCGTGACTAGATGCTTCTCTGATCGTGCATCAGTGACCGACTGTTACACTGAATGAGACATTGTTTATTCTGGAACGTTGCCTTGTTTACATTATTATACACACACATATATTTGAGCATCGATGCAATATTAATTATTAATACAGAACAGCCAACATATATAAACTCCATTTATTCCATTTACTCAATAAACAACAAAATTCTGTCTTGACCTCTAGATGTCTTTTCAAGAAAAAAAATGAAAGTTTTACTCACAATAATGAAAGATGAAGTTAAAGAGATATAATCAGATACACTCTATTACTCAACCATAACTCATGAGATGAAAATTGTCTCTTCAGTGAACTCCGTAACACGAAGTCAGACATATGTCCTAATATGCAATGCCAGTCATATAGTCTTGCGTTTGTGTGTTTATAGTTGATCAACGCAGTAAACACACTGGATCGGCACGTTCTGAACCAAATGCACGTTCAGCTCGTGGAGCTGCAAGGCTGCAAGGGCCACAAACAGTGTAACCCCCGCATACGCAACATGGACCTGGGTGAGTGACACACACATGCTAATGCATGCACACACACTCACACAGATACATGACGACACTCACTCAAAGCTGAGATATGTGCTGGATTATCAAATTGCTATCAGACTACACCCAGTGCTCGCCCTCCATACCAGTGGTGCTGAGAGTACTATTCCCACGTCTTCGTCATCCTCATCCTCACATGACCCCAGCCCTGCCTTGCTTTCTGTTCTCTGTTTTCATGCAAACAGACCTTCTCATGTTAAGTACCCGAGCTGCTCTGCTGCTAAAGTCAGGTGTCTATTATTAGCATCCTGCGAAGACGAACCTGTTGTCGCATGTTTCTTCATGACTGCTGATTGTTGTAGTACGCAATGGGGTTCATTAAAATCCATAATAATTTGTCAAATAAGAAAAAAGTCATACAGCTTACATTGCTATATCTTCTTTATATATACAGTATTTTTTCTCATTGCCTACTGAACGCAGTAGAAGTCAGTTTCATTGACATGTTAATTTGAAAGAAATAACTATTAATTATTAAGTATTAATCCAAGCAGCAGCTAATATACTGTAATCTACAATAGTAGTACAAGCTGAACATAACAAGAAACATGTACATTAAATAGGCCAGTAAGCTCATTATTTTACAAAGGAGTGTGTGCATCACTTTAACTTTATCTGTCTTTCCGCTCTCTAACTAATGATATTGTCTCTTCTTCAGGAGGCAAAGAGAGAAGCAGCTATGATGAATACAGGTATCTTCGTTAAATGAATTCATGACTTGAGTAGAGTAGTATGACACTAACAGATTGGTATGATTCAGACTGAGCGTCTGCTAGAAACAGCATTGATTTAGTCAACAGTTTGCTTGCATTGATGAATGCAGAGTGGTTAACAAACACAACACACCTTAACAGTTTGAAAACAGGCTACACATGTTAGATATATGCAGTAGTAAAATAAAGGAGAAGAAAGATTTTAAATTTGAATTTTATTGAATCTGTGGGTTTCCTCTGAGTAGTCTAGTGTCATTACAACCATTATGATAGTAGGTGGATTAGTGACAGTAAATTGTCCCTACAGTAGGTGTGAATGGTGCCCTATAAAACAAAATATGGCAATATATTGTAAAATATGATGCAATATATTAAATAATAAATTTCCAGTGTGTATATTTATTATATATATTGCATTGAAGACCATTATGTTTATAATTGTTTTATTGAAACATTATTGAAACTTTATGCATGTTTAAGAATTATACACACCCTTTTACTTTGTCGGTGTGCTCTGATTAATGCCTATAAAGTAATTTGAATGACATTTACATATAAGCATATTGTAAAAAAATAATAATAATAATATATTCAGCCAAATTCAATATATTATGAAGTATATAGTTGAATATAAAATTACATACATTAAGATATGCATTTGAATATATTTTAATATATTTCTCAATATAAGAAAAGCGGCATTTCATTATGTATTTTTCAATATGTTGTAATATATCAATATAATATATTATTCTGTATATTGTGAATATATTTTGGAATATGAATATCTTTTTTTCTGTTAATTAATAATTAGTATCAGTTAGTTTATCAATGAGGAATATATCATTTTACCAGTAGATCAGAACACTAAATCATTTAATATATAGAGAAATATATTTTCTTTGCGTAAGGACCACTGTTGTATTTCCCACCTCACCCACAGTATTCCTGGGACAGGATCCAGGTGCACCATCCACCTGATCAACATAAAGGGTTCCCTGAATATGAATTAATTGAGGATTAAACTAAAAAGCCTATTATAGATGGAGTATAAAAAAAAAACTATTATAAAATGCAATTACATTTTAATTGGTACAATTGTTATGAAAAACAATATTATTATTTAAAATAAGTTTTAAATTTAATTCCATTTAATTAAATTAAATGCAATAAAATTTTTATATGTTTGCTGATATGAAGAGTTTTTTTTTATTAATGGTTATTAATGGTTTATAGGGAAACATTTAAGTCTTCCACCGGACAGAAAATACTCTAGTTGGGACTATTTTGGTATTTATTACACTGTCTTCTCCTTTGTTTTAGACCCATAGAGGGCATTACACTGCTCTCTCTCTCTCTCTCTCTCTCTCTCTCTTTCTCTCCCCCTCTCTCTCTTCCTAGTACTGTCTCTCTGTCTCTTGTCTCCTTGCATGTTCTCTCTGGCCGCTGAGATGTTACATGTTAAAGCTTGCAAGCCTTCTGATTGGCTCTCCTTGGTCATCTGCTTGATTTTGGGTGGCAGAGTAACACTGTTTTATCATTGCTTGTGGCATTAGGCAATTTCAGCGTCGCAAATGGCCCAAAATGAGGAAGTCTGCCTCCAAATTGCTGTGAGTTTGGACTGTTCTGCTTCTTCACCTTCCTTTGGGATATGAGACCACTTAACCACCGCCAAGTCTAAATCATCTTTTCCCTTTCCTCTTATTTGACCTAAGTTTTCTTTGACTTGCTTTCCTATCTGCTTGTTTCAGAGAAGGATTCTTGCTTTATCTGTCTGCATGGATATTTATATATATATTTTTTCTTTTCTTTTTTTTTTACCCAGACTGCTGTTCTGTTTTTTTGCGCCATTATAGGGGTAGATGTATCTCCGTCATTTCTCAGCTCATCAACAAATCACTTATGACACTTCTCTGGTTCTTTAGGGGACTGCCTGGAGTATTTATATGCCTTTATTCCTCTCTCTGGTCATGTGCCTGGTTTATTTCTCTCATCACTGTTTTGCTTAATTTGCTCCATATTGAAACTGTGAACATCAATCCATTCCATCTAGGGCATGTCTGTACGTTTTATCCTGAGAACCTTTCTGTTTCTAATGTCAAACAGCAAATGTGAATTTGTGTGTGTATGTGTGTGTGTGTGTGTGTGTGTGATTTGCCTACATAGAGGGCAGATTTGGGAAGGATGGGAAGGATAAGGACGAGGCAGAAAAGAGTCAATTTCAACCCTTGTACACACTCGATGAGCACGCCTACGATCTTGACCTCAACTTCACCTTGAGCCTGGAGGACTGGGCCCACTTCAGCCGCTCCGTGGACCACACATACACGTTTCTTAGCAACCATAACCGGCCTTGCCCACGTGACCTGGTGGGAGTGGCCAGAGGAAGGGACTGTGGCCTTCTGTCCTCTGCCAGTGGATCGGTTTCAATTGTCTACCTTACTACTCTGGCCACTCCTGCATTGTTGCTGAGGGAGGCGGGGACAGAACTTCTGAGAGAGGCTTTGGGATTGAGAACAAAGACGCACCTCTCTTCCTCAGCCCCTCCCACTTCTTCTTCTCCTCCGTCCGCACGTTTGGGCCTCTCAGAGGACATAGTGAATAAGCCAATGTGGAGTGGAAGAACAGAAGAGGAGAAGAGAGAAGGAGAGAAGGAGAAGAAGGAGGAGGAAGAGGACACTGACGAAGAGGAGGTTTTATTAAGAATAACAGAGGATCGGCACCGCCCACTGTGACTGCAGCTAAATCCAGGTCTCTGTCTGACTTTGTGTAGGGGCCTGCTGTCGTTGCCTCATTCCTCAGAGAAGACTCTTAACTTTCAAAGGAAGTGTACAGAAGTTTACCTCTAGCCTACAACCAACCTCTTTCTCTCCTACCTCTCGTTCTCTCGTTCTGCCTCTTCGGTCCACGTCAGTCTTCCACATCAGCCACAGCCTCCAGGCTCAGTTTCTTTTCAGTCTGTCTGTCTGTCCCTCTTTCAAGTCTGTCCATCATGCTACATAACTAATATTACAGAGATCAGCAAGGCTTCAAAGAGCACGCTTTTTCATCGAATATTTGGTAGGTGTGGTTGTGGGAGTGACGAGAAAGTTACAAGTGAAAGAAAGTTGACTTATTTGGGACTGAGTTTTGTGTTGTGGAAAGGTGTTTTTTTTTTCTTTTTTTTTTTTACATCTGTAAGTGCTGAAGGCTGTGTGTATGTCTCGACTGCACAGCTTCAGACCATGTGGCACATTCCCTCTTTCTCTATTTCTTTCCATAACTGCCTCAATGTCCAACAACACTTTAACTGATATCCTGGCCAACCTCGAGGCCATGCTACTAAGACACATGTTAAACCCTTATGTTCTGTTTACGACAGAACGGCCCGTTTAGAAATGATAGAACCACAGTATGTTTGATTTTTACAACTGACTGAACCAGATGCAATTGAAATTCATTTTTAACACAGAGGTCACATGCAAGCATTTTTTTTTACTTGAGAGTAACAAGGATATATATATATATAATACTGTATAATACACATATATATATATATATATATATATGAACAGTTTGACAGCAAAATGAAATAAATTACATTTTTTTTATTACTTTTTATTACTCATTTTCACACATCTAGTTGTTTATAACAAAACATTTTTGTTGTTCTTGTTTAGACACTTTAAACTATCACTAGCACTGGTTTAACTGCATTTGGGAGCCATGATGCACTTTTTAATGAAAGTAATATCTTTGAAAGAAATTTAATTAAATTATGTGTCTAAAGAAAGATAGTGCTGCAACCCTCAGGAAGTGTGTGATCAGGTGATTTAAACTATTTGGGGAAGAGACTCATGATGCATCATAAACTGAATGTTTTTTTTGTTTTTTTTTTTACATTTCTTATGATCATTTAAAAACTTCACAACTAAAAAGCTTTTGTGTTCGACAAAACTCGTTCCTGCCAGTGACTAATTAAAAAAGTTAGCAAAATTTTTATATTAACCAATGCTATCAATGTTACAAATTACAATTTGCATATGTAATATTGCCACAAACATTACTTCAGGCCTTTGGGAAAACGGTGAGAGATGGAGTTATGGTGTTTTGCGAAATCATGCAAAATTCACATTCATATAACAAAAGGAGTTTTGACACAAATTTTGGCATTTGTGCCTTTAAACACCATTGAGATTCAAATTTGCTATTTTATATGTGCAAATATGTAGAAACAAAAAAGCGTTTTTATCTAAATATCTTGTTGATTATAATAATTTATCTATATTGGTAATAATTCACATAAAGTTATGAGCCATTTGGCAGCAAAATGAGAAATTTTGAGAATGTGTTTTATTTTGTTTTTAAATTAAGCACGAAGTATTGCAAACTAGTACATACTATTTTATGCATGCTTAAGTCATGAAGGGAATTAAAAGTAACACATTCTAAAATGTTATGTTAAAATTATTTGGACTATAAGTGTAAATTTTGTATGATCTTTCAAAAAACTTCATCTCCCACATTTTCTTCTCACAATGGATAAGTCAGCAAATCATGTGTAGATATTTAAGGTTTTGTAATGTAATTTCTCTGCTTCACCATAATGCTTACACTAAATTATCCAATGGGTTTTTAAAGTGTATAATATGGTGTTCAAACAACATCCAAATTGCATAATGTCCTATTCTACAAAACGTATCATAGATGTTAAGCAATGCATACCTGTCATTTATTACTGCTGAAATGACTGCAATGAAGTAACAGTGTAAATGTCTTTTTCTTCTCGTCAACATTCTCCAAAAAACGTTTGAACACATTCAAACCACTCTTGGAAGCCACTGTGTATCCTTGCTTCCCTGACAGAAAGAAGTGACGTGATTAGCTTCAACGTCTGTCAGCTTTTTACTCAAAAATCAAGGTGAAAGCTCTGAAAAGGTGGAGCTTTAAAGCTTCTAAAATAAAGTTATATGGCATTTTTTTCAAATTAAAGTTTTGGTAAAAACAACTTTGTGTCAGAGAATAATAATTTGCCAAAATGAGTAAAAGTCTGAGAATTATGTTTCTAGTGTTTTGCTGTCAAACTGGTTATATAATCTATATTATAGTGCATTGCTATAAAAATGTGAACATTTGGTGTGAGTCAGTAAGACACTGAAAAAAATCAACAGAACAGGAGGGTTGACACATTAGCAGCTGTAACATTTGTACAAAGAAGTACGGTAAGAATGCAGATCTTTTACACACTGCTTTTATTCGCCCTCCTCTCCTCGCCAGGTTTTATTTTTCCTTTTTTGCAAGAAAAAAATCTTTTAAACAAGGGTTTTATTTGGACAGTGTTTATAGGTGGGTGTAAATTAAAGCACATCATATATTTTTTACCTAAGCTGATGGAAAATTTTCTTTTATTCTACTCTTTATAGACGCTCTTACTTTTAGGTTTGCCAAATAATTCGGACCTGTCTATGAGGAAACTTAGTATTCACCCAGTAAGGTCCCTTCACCATTTCTTTAAATTCTTACTACTAGCGATTAGAGTCACAACAGTCTCAGGAGTGGGGATGATCAGTGAAAAAAGGAAGAAAAAAAACCACTGCCTCTCCTTAAACTGGGTGCCACAAGAAAAGTATTTCAGATGTTGTACTGTGTCCCATTAATAGAATGAAGAAAAAACATATTACTTACTGACACAAATGTGTTTGGTTGTTTGCTTCTTTTTTTTTTTTTTTTTAATGACATGATAATGGTTTGATGTGATTATCAAGTGTGAATTTCCTTTTAACCGAATTCTTCTTAGGTATTTGTGCTATACATGGTGCTACTAAAGTCTGAGCAACTATATAAAATGGCAGTATGTATTTGAATGTACGTTTGCAAATTAATATGCTGTAAATGTTAAAGTATATTTTATATGACACACAACGTTCGAGGCCATCTGGCATATTTTTTGGCTTTTGATCATGTTCATATTTTATTGATCTGCACATCTTAACAACAGTTAACTTTCTGTTCCTGGTAATTTGTTGAAACAGTTCAGATCTTAAGAGCTCATTCAGAGATCCAAAATAAAATAGATTAGTTTATTTGTATGTTGTTGGTTTTATATGAATACTGTTCACCTAGCAATGTTTCCATCCAAGCCATTTTTTGATATGTCCAAAATAGATCAAACAAAATGATCAAATATAGTCCAATCTGCTAACAAAATGGTAAAATTATGCTATGTGGCAAAACTTATCATGCATATTCAATATACATGTAGCAACCTTTAGGAACCATCAAGATAAATAATTCATGAGCATAGGAGCCATAATTCATCCATTCAATCATGTGACAACAGCACAACACCTAAAATCTTTTAGATGCAGCTCAACAGATGGGCTTGGAAGGGTTTTTGGTATTTCAGAAACTGGTTTCCTGGGATTTTCACTCACAACTCCTAGTGAGTAGTGGCTCTGTGGAAAATATCTTGATGTTGAGAGAGAACAGACTGGTTCCAGTTCAAAGGAAAGCTACAGTAACACAAATAGGCACTTTTTACAACCATGGTAAGCAGAAAAGCATTATCGTATTGTGCTAATATGCTTTTCCATGTACCATTATTGTACGTGTGTTTATTTGAGGAACCATAGACTACTTATAGTTCTGTGTATTTTATTTAATATAGAAAACTGTTTTCAAATCAAATTTTTAATAAAAAAAATAATAAAAGAACAACTGTATGTTATATATACAATATCCAGCATTGGTACACACTCGGCATTTCTGACTAAGATTGGACACACCTAATCTAAAGGCACAAGTGGATACCAGACATGCCAGTAAAATCTCTCACAAAGCATCCCACTCTCACTGAAATCTAAATTACACCGTTTTTCAAAGCATTCCATTGTATTTCATTTCTCATTTGGCTGGAAACATGGCTAATATTCATGCAAGTATTGCAGAGAGCGGGTCAGAACCTGACGAGCCTCCATATCTGACATTAGCATCTGCTAGCTTGTTAGTTCATGCTTTGATGCCTTGTTCATTTGATCTGAACTTGTTCACTTTCTTTTTTTAGCACCCAGACTCTTTACACCCAGACTCTATAGACTGAACCAAAAGCCTTTTTTGCACCAGATTTTGTGTTGTTACTTCAGTAAAAAGGATCCCCAGTTGGCCTACGGAATTCCCTCAGCACTTTTAAAGGGACTACTGTAATGGAAAGACAATTTCATATGACAGATGGTTTGAACATAACAATGCCTTGTACAGTTCTATAGATTAATCATATCTCTATTTTTGTTTCAGTTAACGTGTGGACATTTATTACCGCTTGTTAGTTGTCAATAAAGTGTTGAATGCCCATGTTGTGATTTCTATTTCTACTTTAATAGTTGGTTTCTTTTAATAGATAAAATATACAGTCATGTACAAAAGTTAGTACCTGGGTTCTATACTTATATAATGATAAGTATAGATTTTATATAGCACTCTTCTCATACCAAAACAGACTACTTAAAATCTTGTTTTAATTTGTTTGTTTTAAAAAGACACAAATATTACTGCATATAGCAACAGGACCCATTCACATTCTTCTCACATTCATATTCACATGGACTGTATGTAAATGCATCTGGAAGGACTTTGCTGCATTTTCACTTCCATAATACAACATGCAAAAACAACTCCAGGTAATATACCCCATTTGTTCTTTATAAAGAACAATAGAAGGTTCAATAGACCCTAACCTAACGCCACTCAACATTTTTCTTTTGGGTCATCTGACATCAGCTCAGAACTGATGCATACAGAGAGACCCACCAAGCGCAGGAATTCCATGCACACCTTGTGATCTTAGCTACAGGAATTGAAGCCTAACCTGGAACTAGCAAAGGAAACAGGTCAGGTCTGGGCTCAGAAACATTAGTTGTCAATAAAGTGTTGAATGCCCATGTTGTGCTTTCTATTTCTACTTTAATAGTTGGTTTACTTTAATAGATAAAATATACAGTCATGTACAAAAGTTAGTACCCGGGTTCTATACTTATATAATAGATTTTATATAGCAGTCTTCTCATACCGAAACAGACTACCTAAAACTTTGTTTTAATTTGTTTGTTTGTTTTAACATAGTAACTCATAAGTTACTGTAAGTACTGTTAGAAAATTTGAGAAATTTACCCTGCTGTGTGTTTTTTAACATTACCTTCAGTCTTCTAACAAGGCAAAGGAGACCCCTAATTTTACACAGCTCTTTGCTTATTACAGCATATTACAACATTTTACTGAGACAGGATAAAAGCCACTTATCCTGAAATTCACTTTGCAGTCTACTAGCATCTTAATTTTCCTTTTGTTGTGGAAATATATGGCCAATACACACAATGTGATGAGAACTCACAGGATAGGGACTAAACAGCTGATTGGCCAAAAGAAAACCACTTGTTAGGGAGACCAAACAAAAAAAAAAAAGCATTCAATTTGAGAGGGAGGAGAAAACTTTGGAGAAATGTCAGATTGATCTTATTCCAGAGTTAAGGGTGCATCAGGGTAAGAAGGGAAGTCCATTAAGCAATGCATCCATCATCCATAGTGGCCACTGTAAAAGCCTCTGGAGGCAGTGTTATGATCTGGGATTGCTTTGGTTGGTCAGGTCTGGGCTCAGAAACATTATGTGGCAATTAAATGAAGTCAGCTAATGACCATAATGTACTGAATGACCAGGTTATCACATCAACAGATAACTGTTCTTCCCTGATGACACAGCTATATTCCAGGACTCAAATTGTGAGAGTGGTCCTGAGAGCATGAGGAATCATTTTCTCACATGAACTGACCACCACATTGTGTGCTGTATTTAAAACTAAAGGTGAGTGTTTGAAATTCTGTAGTGTGTGACTTTTTGGGCCTGGCAGTGCATATGTGAGTGAAAGAGGAAGTGGGTAAAGAGATGGTGCAGTGTGTTAATGCTCTGAGTTACTGATTGGAAGGTTGACCCCATTCAAACCTCAGTTCTGCCATGCTGCGGCTGCTGTTGGGGCCTTGAGCAAGGCCCTTAACTCTGTCTGCTCACAGGCATATTCCAGGACTCAAATTGTGATATTGGGTTACTCCACATGCTGACCCCAGCCTACTAACAAAGCTGGGATATGCAAAGAATGAAGAATTTCACTGTACAGCAAAATAATCTATATTGCCAAAACTATTCGCTCGCTTGCCTACTTTCAGAAGTGCACTTGTGAGGTGAGATACTGGTGTTGGACAAGAAGCCCCGGCTTGCAGTCTCCACTCTAATACGGTGTTTTATCAGGTTGATGTCAGGACTCTGTGCAGGCCAGTCAAGTTCTTCCACACCAGACTAGTTCATCCTTTATTCGACCTTGCTTTGTGCACTGGTGCACATGTTGGAACTGGTGTGGGGTTGTTTTTCAGGAGTTGGGCTCGGCCCCTTAGTTCTCTTAATGCCTCATGATACCAAGACATTTCATGCTCCCAACTTTGTGTAAGCAGTTTGGGGATGGGCCATTCCTGTTTCAACATGACTGTGCACCTGTACACAAAGCAAGGTCCATAAAAACATGGATGAGAGAGTTTGGTTTGGAAAAAATTGACTGGCCTGTACAGAGTCCTAACCTCAACCTGATAGAACACCTTTGGGATGAATTAGAGCGGAGACTGCAAGGAAGGCCTTCTCGTCCAACATCAGTGTCTGACCTCAGAAATGAATGCACTTTTGGAAGAATTCGGTCAAAAATCCCCATCAACTCTCTCCTAAACCTTGTGGAAAGCCTTCCCAGAAGAGCTGAAGCTGTTATGGCTTAGCGTGGACCATAAGATGGACCAAGATTGTATTAAACCTTATGGATTAAGAATCGGATGTTAGTCAAGTTTATATGCATGTGAAGGCAGGCGAGCGAATACGTCTGGTAACATAGTGTAGGCTATATGTGACGATTAAAAGGCTGAACTTAAAGATGTTCCGATTCCGAAAATCGACCTCCTGCTATTACAGCCATCGACCAGAAGATGTCGCCAGATTGTGGCGTTGAGCTGTGGAGCGCAGCACGCGCACAGATCATATAACAAACCGGTCTGTGAGCTTCGTAGAAACAGAGAGGGCGGGAGGGGAAACAGGAATCCCCCACTCACTCACACACACACACACACACTGTGCGCCTCAGATCTACTGGGACTGGGACACACTCACTCAGCTCTATATCCGAGTCGAGGCAACTCTGAGAAGGAGAAATCACTTCTTTTACTGCGACTTTTCCATAAAATGTGAGGCGGAAATGGCCGAGCGAAGGTGAGCGGACTTCCTTCCTTTAGGCGTCCTGGATTCATGCGGAAAGTTTGGAGTTTCTGAGCTTTCTCAAGTGTTTAAAAACGTGGTCTGTGTGTGTGTGTGTGGTTTTTTTTTTGGAGCGGATTTAGGACTTTGGAGCGACTTTAGGTGTTAGTTTCGGGTTAGGTGCTTGTTTAATAGTTATAAAATAAACTTTAGCGAGGTGTAGTTAGTAAACTATCCATCGTTGTGGTTTCAGAGTGTAGCTGGGATTGTAGCATTACTGTTCCACCTGGTCCCACCATCACTGCAGTGTTTACACGCGGATTCCAAACAAACTACACAGTTATCGTTTCATTTCATCACCAATACCTGCTCGGACACGACAAGAAAAACATTTTCTGATTTGTTTATTTTAGTTTGCGGTTTGTTTTATGACTTTAAATAAGCGTTGGTTCCGCTACAGTGTAAACCTGCTGTGTGAACTGGTTCGGTTCACTGATTCGGTTCATTTCATGTGGAATTCTACTGAGATCAGTTTCATTGAGTTCCACTGCACTGCTCTGAACTCTGAACAAGCTTCTCCTTATTAAAACCATATTACATGTTAATTACTACCACTTATTAAGTAACTAGTAGTTATAAGCTTAAATAAGGGAATGTAAACCGGTTTTATTAATAGAGCTGTTCAGTGTGTATGTGTGTGTGTGAACAGAATCCAGCTCAGGTTGGTGATTTAGGTGAAGAAATCGCCAAAGCTCGTCTGTTTCAGAAACATGCCACTCAAGATCAGACATGCTCTTTCTATCCCAGCTCTGTTTTTCGTTCTTTCTCTGAAGTCCCTCCAGGCACTTGGCTTCCTTGACCTGCCGTGTGTAGGTATTCATCCTGCTCTAGATAACGTGTATTATATTTGCTCCTGTATTTTTGTATTTAAATAATTTAGTGCAGACCCCACAGGGACACATCAGTAGCCCGGAGCCACCTGGGACAGGCAGCTGTCATGTCCAAGCTATTTGTTTGTTTATTTATTCATTTATTCATAAGAAAAGAAAAACTTAACAAAAGCTTTCATGTGGATGCAGTGCTGATTAAAAACCTCATTGCTGTATGATAGAGTGTTCACTCTGGATCCCAACCCCTGCTGCACTACACACATCAGCCAATGTGTGCAGCAAGTAGAATATTTTTTTTTATTATTATTATTTTATTACGCACAATAAATAGCAGTGTTCATATATTTGTACCTATATCATTTTTTATGTCGTATAATTTTCAAGCTAGCAGCATCTGCACTCACCTGTGTGTCAGCAATACACAACTAGAGAAATTGACGATGCTCATAATATGAGATGCAAATAATATATTATTTATTTATGAGCTATGCCAAGACAGAATGCTTGGCTGAAATGTTGGACAATGGTATTTGTTCTTATTGTTTATGTTGTTGTTGCAATGCGATGTGTTACCTGATCATATACTCAAATTATTGTTTTGCTGAGTTTGCAATATTGTGAGCGAATGATTTTGGGCTTAGTACACCCCTTGCCAAACTGTGACCCGTCCCATCGAATGTCGTACTTTAGGTGATTTGAGTTGGGAATATTTTCAGATTTCTGGTTCAGTAAGCCCCAGTTTGATACAGAGTAATAAAATCTTACATTTAGAATATGTTAACGGTGAGTTAACTCCATGATGTAGTTAGAACGAGAGAATCCTCAAGTCTCATTTTGACTCCAGGTTTTCCCTGCTACACCTTAAAATAAATTCGCCAAGAGTGCAGGTTTATTTGCATGTTTATCTACACTAAGGCAAATGGAGTAACCAGCTAGGATAGTGTTCATTAAAGTGCTTTAAAACAATGTTTAGAATTAAAACTTTTTCACTTCTGTTGAAGGATCAGTAATATAAGGTATTTCTCAACATTCTTTTTGCTAAAATTGAAGCTTTGTTACATTCCACCTACTGTACTCTATTGATCATAGTGCAAAACTAACCTTTGCGAAGTAAAACCTGACTTAATATGAAGGATTTCGAATGAGCTACTCGACTGTTCTGTCACTCATGCCTCATCTTCCAGATGTTAACAAGCGGAATGTTTCTTTTTTCATTCATTTAAAGCTTGTCGCTGTTGCACAATGAGTCCCATTTAAACCTGTAAAATATTGATTAGACCATACGGAGGAGTTTAATAGAAAGATGAGAGATGCGTATACACAGGCTTTCCACTGAATTAAAACTTGATACCTAAGATCGCATATGATACATTTATTAATATAGCTTATGCAATAGCTCTGACAAATACATGATTCTCATTGGTTGGAAGTCCTTGGTTATTTTTCTATAATAGTAGCTCCAAGTTTATGGTCTTTTACGCTTTTGTAATATATAATAATTTCTGATGTAGCTACTTACATTTTCTCTGAAGAGATGCTGGTTTTTCATTGTTTGGAAGCTATAACTTTTTTTAACACAGAGGGCTGGTTTTAGTCTTATAAATTCAAATTTCAAATTCAAATTTTATTTGTCACATACACAGTCATACACAGTACGATATGCAGTGAAATGCTTA
>JAQMYJ010000015.1:15245521-15263743 GCA_030014305.1 Clarias laeviceps | reverse complement strand
ACACACACACTCACAAAGACACTGACACACACACACACATTCACACACACACACACTCACAAAGACACTGACACACACACACACACTCACAAAGACACTGACACACACACACACATTCACACACACACACACTCACAAAGACACTGACACACACACACACACTCACAAAGACACTGACACACACACACACATTCACACACACACACACTCACAAAGACACTGACACACATACAGACACACACTCACACACACACACACTCACACACACTCACATAGACACACACACACTGGTGCAGATCATGCTGACTGTAGACTCGAGCTGAAAGCTCCATTGTGGCCTCGGCTGCAGCTGAAGTTTTGTCACTATGCAAATCACACACACGCCGTTCACGTGCATTTGCAAGCTCTGCCTCAGGATTTGGGCTGCAGATTGTGAGCCATGAACGCAGTGTGTATTATACACTCTCCATGACAGCTGCTTTTGTGTGTGTGTGTATGTCAGAGAGCATGTGCATGGGTCTGACGGTGTCACTGAGTGAGGTGATGAACTACAGACGAGCTTCAGCCACAAAAACACTTTCCTGTTAGTGTTGGACGCTTGTAGTCTTTTAACGCGGTCACACGTGTGTGTTTGGTTCTCACTGAGCTGAATAACATCTGTGTATATTATCACACTTCTTACTTCTGGCCTCGACAGGATGCATTGCGACATGAAACGGCTTTATTTCATCCTGGGGTTCCAGATGGGAATTCAGCCTTTACCTCTCACGTGTAGACGTGAAGGCTGGAGAGAGTCAGAGTTACACCACTAAACATGAGCGGAAACGGTGGGAGAGTAACCAAGAGAGAGTGTGTTTATGTGTTTACACTAGTTCCTCGTGTCAGTTTAATGAATATCGCTATCACACAGACACGCTCAAGAGCAGGACAGTAATAACCTTGTAATAGAGCGCGAGTTTAAACGTATTTCCGAGCATGTGGAAAATAGCAGCACGTGGGCTGTGTTTCCCCCGGATGAGGACAAGATGTATTGTCTCACACACACGGACGCAGGTACAGTGCAGGGAACTTTTTATTTGCATGTCATCTAGCATGTTAGAGCTCTCTGCCTTACTCAAGGGCCCAAGGGGGTTGGGGTTTGAACTCATGACCTTCACGACTGCACCAGTGGACTCCTCAGACGCGACGATAAAAGACTACAGAAAGGTACTCAGTGGGAATTTACCAAGTAGTGGACTGACTTCATAGGGTCAGGTTTCAAGGTTACAAGTTATAAAACCCTGAGCATGTTTTACTGAAGCGGACACATTCAGCCCGCTCACATGTTTGGGGGAAACTCTTGTGTTTCAGAGCAGGAGCGTAAATAACAGACAAACGCCCCTTTTTTTTTCACTCACTCACATTTGAAAACTGCTTCATCCTGGAAGACAGGGCGGGACACGGGATGACGTTAAGCCTGGACGATATGGCAGGGAGAACAGATTTTGTTTCTTAAATCTGTTTTTATGAGCCACGTTCAAAGCAGTCGCGTTATCCGCTCATCTCTGTCCATCAGAGTCATTTTAAACCAATAACACGGTTTCATTCTGCGCATCAAATAGCTCAACCTGTTGCTTAGCGACTAAAGCTTACTCTTACGAGATTAGAATTGTTTATTGCTAATATTTTAAATTATAATTGAAATTACAAATTTAGCACTGAATGCTATTGTCATGCCGTCATAAAAGTTTAGTTTTGTTATAAATCATTATGAAGCATTCTTATTGTACAGTAGCTATATATAATTCATCAGTCTGACTGAAATCATTCCGATTAGAGATTCCAGCTTCACTGTTTACGTGGACACTGGTCCGATAAAATGCGCATTTAGCGTTTAATCTGATGGAAATATAATAACAGAAGAAGAAGACACAGATGTTTTCCCGACGTCACATGTTTTCCTGATAAATCTCGCCTTCCGCTTTGATCGGTTACAAGAATTCAGTTTCATCTATGATTGGTTAAATGCTTTACTACATATGAAATGTGCGCCAATCAGAGCCTCTCCCTCAGTGGATAAAAGTAAACCCAGAGAGAGAGATTTTCTCATGGAGTTAACTGATCAGGAATGGAAGCAAAAGTTCCCTTCTCGAAAACTAGTCAAGTAATGTTACCTCCACATGGGGCAAACACGCGCAGAATGAGTATATTTATACCAACAAGAGAGAACGAATTAGCTCAAGTGTTGGCTACAAGTACATGGCTAATATTTACCTACTGAACGGATTAAATCCGATTGAAAAATGAATTCCGGTCGTGCCAGTGTGGGTCAGACTATTCCGACTGAAGTGGTCACATTGTGCATTTTTATTAATTAAGGCTATTAATCCGATTATTAATGGAATATTAGGTTGATGAAAACGAAGTTATTGTTATCGTGACCTCAAAGTGAGCCGAACATAATCCCATTAATATGATTTATCGGAGCACATAAGGTTAACAGCTGGTGTAGTATTGTTCTGCTGTCAGTAAAATAAAGTTACCTTAACAAAAATACTTGTTCTGAAAAGATCACAAGTGTTCAACATGCCTCTTCAAGCTCTTCAGGCTCGGGGAGTATTTGTGCCTCCCAGACACTCTGCACTCGAAGTGGCGTAGCCTGAAGCGCCTGTCGTTAGATCATTAGAGGCGCAGTAGGGGCACGTCTGCGGCTGTCTCAAACGAACTGCCTTAGACAAGAGCGAGCCCCCGAGCTCCTTCTCTCCCACGCTGTGTCTCTTCGTCCGATCAGCGCGGCACTGCCTGCTCTTTTGATGAAGAGTAACAGCAATCTACATTACTAGTGGGTTTAGAAACCATATCTCAGAAATGTCATTAACTTTTTTAACACTTGATCCGCTGCTGTCATTTAACTTCATCCACTTTTCCCAGCTTACTCAAGCTTTCTTTTCACAAGGCGGGCAGATGTGCACTCCATTAAGGCTCTTTAGGTGTTTCTGCTACACTGGGTTTCAGCTTTCTGTGTGAAAGGGCAGGGTCACTGTGCTGCTTTGTTTGCTGGTGGAAATCAGCTGGACACAGAAGACTGGTGTAGAAAGGGTCACTGATTTAATGCAAGGTTTTCCAGGCTCAGTGGAACACCAGGTTCGGTGTGGAAGTGGGACAAAATTCACTCTTTTAAATTCCAACGAATACAGTTTGAGAATTTAGGAACCATGACATACAGATAAAGCCTTTCGATCAGACAATGCAGTAAAACTTGGCCTGTCTATATGTTGCCTATCTGTTTCCATCACCATGTCAGTCATATGCTGAAAATGTGCATCGTACCTTGGTGTAGCGTGAGCACTAATAGTGCAGACTATCAACCGATCAAACCCAGTCACACGCAGAATCATCCATGTTAGTGGAGATTCTCCACCAGCTGCTTAGTCAGCACCTGAAATTCCTCCTACTTTCCTGGGTTACACATTCTGTGAAACCAGATTTATTGCTGTGACGTGTTGAGCTGTTCTGCAGAAGAGCTCTGTGTCCGCGCGCGAGAGAGAGAGAGAGAGAGAGCGTGCGGTTAACGTTGAATTGTTCATTCATTTACAAAATTAGAACAGAATTTTGAAAAGAAGAAGCCTTTTTTGTCACATACCCATGACAGCATAGTGAAATACTTTTCTTCACATATCCCAGCTTCATAGGAAGCTGGGGTCAGAGCGCAGGGTCAGGCAGGATGCAGCACCTCTGGAGCACAGAGGGTTAAGGCCTTCTGGTCCAGCAGTGGCAGCTTATTGGTGTTGAGACTTGAAACCCCCAGAGTCCTGATCAGTAACCAAAACCTTAACCGTTTGAGCAATCACTCTCCAACCTCTCGCATGCTATGCGAGAGTTTTTTTCTTGGAAAACTCCAGTGTAAATAAGAATAGTATTAAGACAAGTAGTCTAAGCATATATCAATCTGCTGTGCTTTACCCAGCTTTAATGACTACATCTGCTTGAACGTGGTAATATCAAGGCTTTCAAATCAGGTAATTTCCATTGCTTGGGTCACAGGGATTAGTGTTAGTGTTTCTCCTTATAAAACCAAGACTCCTATGTCTAGAGTCTCCTAACAGCTCCCCATGGTATCTGCAGAAAATAGCAGCTCCTGGTCGGTTTTATTGTTTTCCCTTTCGCTGTATATGTTCCAGTAATGAAGAATCCAGGCTGTAGTCAGTGCTCCTGCTTTACGCTCAGGACGGCGACCACATGTTCTATTCTTCTCAACATCTGAGAGGCCAGAGACCACATAGAGAGACCACACCATAAATACTGTGTCTGGTGTGTGTGTGTGTGTGTGTGTGTGTGTGTGTGTGTGGTTTTGAAATGATGCAACGACTGATCCAGACTCATAAACCCAGAAATACACAGTGTGTTTCATCTTCTTCCCCTTTATACTGAACCTTTGATCCTTTTTTTTTAAATCTTATCTCTTTGGTTATAAACCACGGTTTTGCTTTCACTCTCAGTTTAGGCTATTTGTCATCCATTTTATGTCTCTCAAAAGCCCCTTTCATACAGACTGTTCATGGGGAGATGGTGAGGTATATGATCCCATTGTCCTCCAGGTAGAGTGTTGTGTTTGGTCAGTGATATAAATGTGTACGGCTAGCAAAAGCACCTCAGCACTCGTTTTACTCACTGTTATACTTCATACTAGATGCTGGTGTTACTTGACATACCTCTTCTGAATCCACAACCCTGGCATGCAATTTACAAGCAAACCCTGAGGTATGATTGGTGGGCACAAAATTACTTGATATACAGTAAATCCATGCCATCAGAGCAGCATCCTTTTTGCCCCCAATACAGATACACACATGCATAAGCACCCCACACATTAAACTTCACTTGAATATGTTTTTAAAGCATCCACCAGGACACACATATCATGATTTATGAAAAAAGTTTAAAAAGTCTCGAACTCAACATTGAACATTTTGTTTACTGGCTTGTTTCTCTACTTTCAGAGGGTAGGTCTGAATCAAACGCTCAGTCAAATGTTTAGTCTTAGTCTCAGTCAAGGTCAGAAGCTTTACCAACACACCAACAAGTTGTTCTTGTTCCATACCGGTTTTGTTGCCACTGTTCACTCTCAATGTCAGCATAATATGTTTAAATCTCACTTTTTGTGCTTGTTTTTTCTGCAGTTGAGGGCATGAACGCTTTGTTTGTACCTTGTATTTTTAGCAGTGCACTTTTAAAAATTGCATACATCATAGCACACACAGTTCAATTCAGTATTAATCAAAATACAGTCTCATTATGATTTGTTTCTTTAAGCGCGCAATTAAATGTGTTAAACTTGATCACTGCACCACGAAAGTATACCTACTTATACTGTAGGTGCTACTCTAGTTTTAACACTTCCACATCTACAGCTGTGTTATTTAATCAGTTATGCAATTGGTGCTCAGTCCAGTTTGTTGATCCGATGGTTCAGTTTTTGATACTGAACCATCGTTTCATACTTTTATTTGATTTCACTTTTTTTGTTTACAAACTTTAAAAGTTCCAAAATCGACAAATTACTTAAAAACACAGCACAGCTTTTGCATAAACCTTTTTGAATAAACTGTCAACATCCTCTACAAATACTCATGTTTTGCAAGAGTATTGCTTCTTCTCCTGAGTTTATTGGTACGACACCACCACTTACTGGACTAGAGTGTAGAGAGTGTAGGGTGTAGATTGTAGATTGCAAGGAAAAAAAGAGCTTTTCAATACTTATTATATAGTTTTAGTAGTTTGTAAAAAGTTAAAACCTATCCGGAAATGACATTCGGTACTGGTGGCAGTTGCTTTTAAGCAATTTAGACATAATCTTTGGCTGCTGTTTCCATCCTGAATAATCTCAGCATCCACTTTTGGGAAAATGAGATGTGTGATTCCTTAAGA
The DNA here is from genome assembly GCA_030014305.1 of Clarias laeviceps. Lineage (NCBI taxonomy): Eukaryota > Metazoa > Chordata > Actinopteri > Siluriformes > Clariidae > Clarias > Clarias laeviceps. Next base: position 15,257,836 of record JAQMYJ010000015.1, on the reverse strand, counting down.
AAAGCGCCCGTTTTCCTTAAATTCAGCTCAAACCAGATGACCTTTTCTACAAATCTACTCAGCAGTTTGAAAGACTGTTTGATGGTGATGATCACATTACTGACTCAGTCATGCTCCATGAATCATAGATTTTTACAGTGTGGACAAAAGCACAATCAAAGACTCGGCCCAAAGGCCAAGGTCAGTTCTACACTAGGCTGAGTTTGTTGTGCTGACCCATACACATTCCTGTCCGTTTATTTCCAGCACTTTCCCTTTCCTGTTATGTATTTTCCAGTCGCTCGTGCTGTCAGGGTTCGACCCTGGGTAGTTCTTTGTTTCGCTGGGTGTTTGTTGGTAGTCCCTAGTGGAGTGTGCTGCTCTGGTATACATGTTTCTGGATTCAGGTAGCGCACCAGGAGCCTGATATTTGCTGCCTGACCAGGCTTCATCCTTCCTGCTTTTCATGGGCATGTGAGAGAGTCTGTCCCTCCAAAGCTACAACTTGGTGATTAGGGGTGTTTTCCTCTCAGTACATTCAGCAAGTCAAGCAAGTATTTCTATAACCAGCTTCCTTCACGCAAAGTTGTGTCATTTAGCCCCTGCTCTAACACGCCTCATTTAAAACCATGCTCACACTGTGTGCTGTGCCTCATTTCCCTCCGTAGGCATTTTTCCATCTCAATGTCAGTCAAATTTTCTGCTGCTGTTCACGGTCCCACATGGATACCCTCAAGCCGTACACTTACCAAAAACATTTTATGTGGAAAAATCATTCTTGCTTCCGGGGGATCATCTCATCTGGAGCCTGCTGGTTTGATTCCATGTCATCCTGAACATCCTTTCAACAGATGAAGCATTGTTTGTCTTTACTCTTCCACAGCTGTATACGTTCAAGATCCGTAATCCCATTGACCCTAATCTGGTGTCATTTAGATGGACGACGGGTTTCTTTTTGAGTCTGGTTCATCTCAAGGTTTCTTCCTCCTGATGTCTCGCTGAGTTTTTCCTTGCCACAGTTGCCTTAGGCTTGCTCATTAGAGATCTAAACCAACCTAGATTCAAAGTCCTGTGAAGCCGTAAATAAAATGTGTGTCATCAATTCTTTGAAAAAAAGTTTTTGATCTTTTTTGAAATAATAACTGTACCCAAGTCGCCTAGTCCATAAAAGGCAAGGTTCAACGTTTTTCTTTGATTCTTTTTTTTCCCACTGATTTCCTGATTCTGTGGTGAAAAAATAAGAAAAGTGCTTAATTTGTGGGAAAAGTATTTACCGAAGGGTAAAAGCCTCTTTCTTTAAAAAGCTCCAAGAGGTTAATCACCGCAAAATATCATCGCAACAATAACTAAATCCAAAGTCAGGCCCGAAATAAGCCGAGTAGAACGTGCTGACAAAATAGAAACCTTCACCCTCGGTATTAACCTTTAACCTCTAGAACAAGACTCTGCACATCGCTTCCTGTGAGAAACCCAAGCAAGTCCTTAGTGTGCAAGTCTGCATGACAATCCCAATCATTGTCCGTGCTCAGGTGAGTGGCTAGCACAGATCCTAACACATGGCATGGCTTTCATCGCAGTTGATCTAAGATTAACCAGGCCTTTCATCTAACTGCTGAAATAATAGCTTGTTCCTGTTAAACTGTCTGGAAACGCAAAACAAACAGCCGTTATGATTTGTGATTAATACCTTTGTGGAAAAATGCAGTGATTGTGGAGGAGCTGGTCTCTGCACTCTGTTTTAATTGTATACAGTATGTGTATGATTTGTCAGTAATTGCATGATGTGCTTAGGTGGATTAATAATACAAAACACCTAACAGTCGTATGGTTTCTGTTGATCGCACACCTTCATTTCCGTATGAACCAATTTAGTACTTAAAGCTGTTTAAGCTCTTCATTAAAAAAAAAACAATAATTAGCTGAATTTGTATGTGGTATTATGTGCTTTTGGCTTTACACTGCTGTCAAACTTAATAAACCAGTTTGTGAGGAAGGTTGTGTGTAATGTGTTTATTGTTTTTGGCTTCTTTAGAAATACTCAACTCTGACCACCGGGGTTTGTTTCTAAAGGCCACGTCCATGTAAATTACACATCGGGTTTAAGGTTTCTCACAAAGTATTAAGAGTGGAGCCAGTGTGAGTCCATTCACGATGAGACAGTGTGTGTGCGTGCATATGTGTGTGTGTGTGTGTGTGTGCGGTAAGCAGATGAAATGGACATTGCTGATTGGATTATAGTCATATCAGAGTCCTAGAGACAAGCCTTACATTGTGCACACACACACACACACACACCCACACACACACAGACACACACACGAATAGGCACAGAAAGAAGTACTAGTTTTTTTTACAGTGTTTGTATTTTTAGTCTTGTTACTAGTGTAAGTATTATTAGAAGTTAGTATTGATATTGAATTCTAGTTTTAGTTATTGTTCAGTGTTAGTAATGTTAGCATTATTAGTATTGTAGTTATTGCAAGTATTGTAGTTATTGTTAGCGTAACTCCTATTAGCAGTGTTAGTATTTGGTATTGTTAATAGTCTTAGTATTGTAGTTATTGTTTAATGTTAGTACCGTTAGTATTTCTTATTGTAGTTATTGTTACCGTTGATAGTATTAGTAGTGATTTTTTTTATGTTTCTCATATTAGTATCATTAGTAATGTTAGTATTGTTAGTAATGTTAGTATTGTTTGTATTGTAGTTATTGTTTAATGTTGCTACTGTTAGTAATGTTTGTATTTCACATTGTAGTTATTGTTAGTGTTGCCAGTGTTAGCAGTGTTCGTGATGTTAGTATTGTAGTTATTGCAAGTACAGTAGTGATTGTTAGTGTTACTCCTATTAGTAGTTTTAGTAATTTTAGTATTGTTAGTATTGTAGTGATTAGTTGTAGTAACAGTTACTGTTAGTGTTATCGTTACTAGAAGTGTTAGTAATATAAATGTTTTTAGATATTTTACTATTTCTAGTTATGTTAGCATTGCTAGTATTGTAGTTATTACAAGTACATTAGTGATTGTTAGTGTTTTTTGGAGTTTTTTTTGGATTTTTTCCCCCAATTAATTTTGTCGTGTCCAATTCCTCCCAGTCACTAGAGGGCTCCCACATTAAAGCTACTATTACCACTCAGTCGGGAGGGCCGAAGACAATCACGTGTTTCCTCCGAACCACGTGACGCCAGCCGACCGATTTTCGAACTGCTCGCTCACGCATCGTTATGGGCGGAGTAATACACTCGGAGGACAGCGCTATCCTAAGGCTTCCGCGAGCTCACAGACGACCCTGATTGGCTGTAGAGTCGTGATTAATGTGGGAGCACAAAGTACCTCTCATCCCTTCCCTCTGAGAGAGCTCGGCAAATCAGCTCGCTCTAGACCTACGGCTGTGAGAGGTTACAGCATCACCCGGGAATCGAACCAGCGATCTCCGGATGATAGGGCGAGCACTTTACCACTGCGCCACTCAGAGGCCCCACTGATTTTTAGTGTTATTGTTATTATTAGTGTTAGTATTTTTGGGATCGTTTCTATTAGTATTATAAGGCGGTAAAGAGAACTGACAAGGTAATATCAAATTTTAAGTGTATTTGCTATTATTAACACAGAATATAAATTATTGTGTTGTCTGTGGTAACATTAGTGAGAATGTTGTGGTGAGAGTGAATGTTGTCGGGGTAAATGTTGGTGAATGTTGTGGGCGAGAATGTTGTGGTGGGATCGTTGTCGGCCAGCAGTCAGTGCAAATGATGTCAGTGAGAATGTTGATGAAAATGTTGGTGATGTGAAAGAGAATGTCACTCAGAATGATATTGGTGAGAATGTTGTCGGATGGTAACGTCAGTGTGTTAGAAATGAAATGAGAAACAAAGAAATACATTTTGTTTCTTCTAAAACATTTTGTTCCCCTGTTGTTTCTCATTCTGTTCCAATTTTGTTTCCCACATAATGTGTAAATCTTGTCTCTTTGTGTATGTGTGTATGCAAGCTTATGAGAAACCTACTCATCACACACATGAAACTGAGAGTGGAGTTCACAGGAGTTCTCTGCTAGATTACTCAGTAGAAAATGTCAGGTTGCTGAACACTTTCACCAAAGCTCACACAAAACATCATATGTGTGTATAGATAAACACAGCAAAGCACCTTTCTGTTTAGTTGGCTCAGGTCTGGACAGGGCTATAAACAAGCACATAGCAACAGGACCCAGTTTTTCTGCAAAATAACAAACACCTGTTTATTCAATGCTACTGGTGTCCTGGGGCAGACGGAGAGCAAGAAGGAACTAGAGATCACAATATTATAGAGGGATAACAGGGCTCAGGTGTGCCACAATAGTCCTTATACCTGGAACACGTTCCCTATGCACCACACACCCACACCTGCTACACCGGGACTACAGCACTGACAATAAGCAGATACAATGCGATTGTGAATAAACAGGATATGTTGATTTATTCTAGTTCCACATGTGGTAAAATGTTGCGCCATTGTCATCAAAACACTATGCAGTTTTATGATCAAAATAATAGACTATAGAAAAGTATAAAACTGAAGAGCATGTTTTGGCGGATGTGAGCTGCGTGACAGATGTGAGTTAGATGAGCTGGATATAGAACAATGATCAAAATGAAAACTGTAATTAACTTAGAAAAAAGAAAAAATGTTGGCTTTACTTGACTTTCCTCTCCTCTTAAAGATAAGGTGTGCATGTGTGTTTGAGGTTACGCTAATGTTTTACTATTTGTTTGCGTAGGTAAATCATCTCCAGTCTAGACCAGAAGTCGCCTCAGGGTCCTGTGTCGCTATGGAGTATATTTCTGTTAAGTTAAACCTGAATTAAATAAAGCCTGCGCCAGACCAGAGCGTCAGGTCTACACTCAAAAACAGCACCACCGTTAAACATAACGTAGGCACATTGCCTTCCAGGATAACCCGCATTTGGAAACGTTCCTTATTTTCCTCTGCCTGTACACACCGCTGTGGTTTCTAGCTGATTTGTAGATTTCTTGGTTTCTTGTTCCTTCTGTTTTTTCCACTCACGCTCATGTTATTCCGGGGACGACGAACTCCAGAGGAAACTTTGGAATTAAAACAGAACAGCGCACAAAACGCTCGTAACCTCGCAGCCAGGAATCACTAAATACTTTGGCAGATTCAGGGCTGGCGCTAAATCCTGGTGTATTTCTTTTTTTCTTTCTTTCTTAGCGTCTCTTGTCTGACCCCTGCACAAGGCCACGGCATCGTAATTACGAAGACAAATGGCCTCATTTGAAGAGACGAACTTTTTGTCCCACAATTACATGATCCATTGCTCTTTAGCTCTGTAGCTTCTCTTCTGCTGTTTAGTTCAGCCTCTTACAGTGAAGAAAATTAGAAAAGATAAAGCATCTGTCTCTCTCCTTCTCTCTTTCCTTCTCTCTTTCCTTCTCTCTTTCCTTCTCTCTTTCTATCATTTACTTGGTCACTCTTTAATTGGTGTGATGACCCTGATGATCCATGACGCCATCCTTACAAAAGGTCCCTTGAGAACCCTATACAAATTATGCTGCTGAGCTAGGGAGCTACGATCTCTGGGTAATGTTTAGCCCCTGCAGTGACAGTGTCTCAGGGTGAAGTCAGCTTATTTAAAGCTACAGTGTATAGGGATTTATTATTTTTTTTTCTTTTTTTTTTCAAAAAACAAGATTTTTGAGTCAGCGTAAAAAATGACTCATGCTGTTTTAGCTTTATGCCTGACCATTTAAGGCGTCTTTGTTCTCTGTTTTGCTGGAAAGTTACGGAATGATGCACAGCCTGGCCCAAAAAAAAGTCGCCATTTCAGAAGGGTCAACTTATTGGGCTGCATAAAGCAAAAAAAGGATATTTGAAATTACTGTACTGGCTCTGGGTTAAGAAAATCTTCAAAACATTATCAAAACCTGAAAGGTTAGTGCTAAACTGTCACCTTTGTGGAAGAAATGTGGTCGGGAAAAAATCATGAATGGAGATCATTTAAACTTTTTTTAAGTTGCATGATAAAAAAATCAACAATAATAACCATAGCTATGTTTATCAGAGAAGGTACGAGCATTTTCATACACACTCAATGCGATGAGAACTCACAGAATTGGGAAAAAAAACATGTGCGTGATCATAAGAAAACCACTTGTTAGCGAGACTAATGACAAAAAATGCTTCAGTTTGGTAGGGAGCATTAAGATTGGACTTTGGATCAATAGAAAAAGGTCATGTGGATTAATGAGTTCAGACCCTATTCTAGAGCAGTAATCACTACTTTACATGCCTCCAGAAGCAGTGTTATAGTCTGGTGTTGCTTCAGTTGGTCAGGTCTAGGCTCAGCAATGTTACATGGCAATAAAATGAAGTCAGCCGATGACCAAGTTATCACATCAATGGAGTTTTTCTTGCCTGATGGCACAGGCTTATTCCAGGACTCAAATATTAAAAGAATGGTTGTGTCAGCATGCTTGAATTTGAAACCACATTATTGTAATCAAAAGTTGTTATTGAAATTGCTGTAACCAAAGCTAAATGCGATTGAAATAAATCTTAGTGTGTGTGACTTTTTTTTTTTTTTTTTGGTAAGACATAGATGTATAGATGAGAGTAAACTGGTTCACGCCTTTTGTGTAGTTTTTATCATTGCCCAGTTAGATTGTGTTATCATAAGAGAAAATGGTAGCTGGTTAATGAGAGACTCGTACCCTTATAGTCGTATACTGTATATCAACGTCTGTTTGAGACACATCCTTGTATTCTCTTTGTACTTTGAGGTGACTCAGTGGCTAACACTGTTGTCTCTAACCATCATGGTTGGGGTTTTGAATCTCGCCTCTGGTCCGTATACGTGGAGTTTGTATGTCCTCCATGTGCTTGGTGGTCTTCCTCCGGATACTCCAGTTTCCTCCCACAGGTCGTAGACATGCAGAGTGTAGAGCCTCTTGGGATGGGCTAAAGACCCTTGCAACTCTATAATAAGCAGTATAGGAAACGAATGAATGTTGTTCAGCACAGCCCATGTCACGAAAAAATTCTTTGCATTGTTCTTCTTGTGAGGGACGACGTTTCAAAGCATGGCTGTTTACTACACCTTTCTGGCACACTGACTAGTTAGTAGGTGTGTAACGGTACACGTTTTCACTTTCATACCGTTAGTTACAGAATGGTTAGTTTGGTGTGCGTTCCGAATTTTTTCCTGGGTTTTTCTATTAATGCGGTTTATTCAGGTTAATGGAAGAGCACATCAAGGACCTGTAGCGAATAAATTCAAATATCACTTCAGAGATAAAATTTGAAGTTAGTACATGTTTGAAAAGTCAGATGAAGATATTTATTTAAAATATAGTTCAGCATTCTACCATAAGCACTAACTTGTCAACCAGAATTACACAATCTCTGACTTTGGCAGGAGAAGTGGGAAACTGGATGTGACGTATATTTTCCTTCATAAAACTCTGTGTTTCAGATTTAACAAATAAATCTATTTGTATGTTGATGAATCTGAAGAAGTTTTTGGTCTAGGTAAGAAGTTTTAAGTTTGTTTATTTCTGATGCTGGCGACAGAGTATACAGTGGTATTTTATATGATGAAAGACATGCTCTGTATTTATTCTGTCAGTAAAGAAGAGTTTGTGCAAAAATAGTAACAGCACATCTGTAGCAAATAATGTTTTGTTAAATATTCCTTATTTAAAAGAATCGTTGTTTGCTCTGTTGGCTATATATATATATATATATATATATATATATATATATATATATCTCTTTTTTTTTTTTGAAGGAAAGATAGATATGACCAAGTTTGTACAGGATTATATGTTAAATCCAAATAACTGTGAATTTGTGTATCATTAAAATCCCTACTAGTTATCCATATTTAATATCTTCACTTAAATAACACTCATAATTTAAAGTGCTGATTTAACATCAGTCTTATACTGCCTTTAGGAAACACGTTCTCAGTTTTAATGCTGCAGTATCAGTAGTGTTCAGAGCTTTCCTGGATTGTGTCTGTATGTAGGGAACAACTAGGCAGAAAGAACTGTTACACAGCCCTTTAAAGCCACAACCCCTCTGTGTCTCATTGTCCCACACACGCCCCCTCCTTTCTCCTCATGAGTGATCTTTCCAGGTAAATTGATTCCCTATGCAAAGGTCACAGGATACAACAGATGCATGGTTAATGTTAACAACAGGTGTGCTTCCTCTCGTTTTCCCCAGCATGATCACAGACAGAGGGGGGAAATGCAGGGGATCGTGTTACTTCTCGTCAGTTACATGAGAGTGGGTTTTCAGTCTAGATGATCTGAAAACCCTCATCAAAGATCATTTATATCTTATATAAGATATAAATGTAGTGTGTTTTACAGTGCTGTTGTAATTTCTCTTTCTGTCTAATTAATATTTATAATCTCACAGGCTCATTTGTCCAGGTGTATTGTGTAAGAAAAATCACGTTTGAGCGAAGAGACCTGTTGCGTGTGTCTTCGGGTAAAGACTCTAATAATAGTTAGCGCTTGATAACATAAGGAACAAAGACAGAACGCTGTTGTCGGAAACTAATCATTGATGTATTAGTGTCATGTGTCATGTTTCCATCAAAACATGTCCTGGAGTGTTTTATTTTTCCTTTGTCCCCAAACCTTTTTTCAACAATTTTTATTAACTAAAGAATGCCATATTAAACTTATTATTCATTTATATTTACATGTAATGTTGCCCACGCTCATGTATCACGTTAGTTCCTGTTATTGTAACGCTATACCCGCTGTAAACAATCTCTCCCTCACCAGCATACAGAGAAACGTGAAAGCCCTCTGTCCTGAAGGAGGACTCCAGTGAAGACTCCACGGGAGAATGATTATTGAACTCAAAAGCCAAACAAACACACCTCTCCCCACCAGTGCTCCTTCAGAAAGTCCCACCACACAACTTGATAAGACAGTGGCACTAACCACTTAGCTAACTGACCAGAATATACATAAAACATCATCGACCATCGAATGTCTTGCCTGTGTTGCTAGTGTTGTGTGGTGCGGTCTGCGCCACTTTCTTTATTTCCAAATTACAGAGTCAGAATTGAGTCCTGATGGTCCACACACAGAACAGACAGCTTGTACATTTTGAGAAGGTGATTTGAAAAAAGCATCTTGGATTAGAATAGCTGATGTTACTGTTACAGTTTTACTCCTGACTGTTATGAAGCATTGACACTGGAGACTCCTTCCAAAAATCGCAAAAAATAAATATAGAAAATGTCATGGCATCAACCACTACATGTTTGGGTCAGGGGTAGATCAGTGGTTAAGGCACTGGACTATGGTTCAGAAGGTCCCCTAGCAAGGCCCTGTAATCCTCAACTGCTCAGATGTGTAATGAGATAAATGTAAAAGTAGCACTGGATAAGAGCTTCTGCCAACGGCAGTGAATGAAATCAATGTTTAACCTGTTGAAGTGGAATACGCTACCATACAAGTCTTTGTTAGTATAGACAAGGTAACTTGGGAAAAGGCAAGTAATAGAAACTTTAAAAGAGCTGTGCTGTTACAGGAATAAAACATTACCTTCTAAAAAGGATTGGACAGTGATAAGCCATCACATCTTATATCACTTTTAGCATCCACGGCGTGTGCTAATGGAGAACACCTCCACGGTGTCTGCCCTAGAGCTCCTTATCAGCTTGCTTTGTTGTGGATAAATACGCAGGTCAGGAATAGGAATATGGAGGTTTTGCAGTGTGAAGGTTAAAATGTTAAAGCGTGTGATAGGAGTGTTAGCTTTCACCACTGATGGTGTTGTTGGTCATCTCTAGGAAACACACAACACTCAACTGCTCTGATCTGTTTTCCAGATAGACGCTGATATTTTTGGATCCATGTAGATGGTCTCAGAGAGAGTATCTTATTGTGTGTGTGTGTGTGTGTGTGAGAGAGAGAGAGAGAGAGAAGTGGTTTGTCAGGTTGGAACATTTGCTTGATGATTCTGAGATGTCTTTTCAGCACATTCTGTGTGTGTGTGTGTGTGTGTTTTTAGACCCTGATCCCGTGGTAACAATCACATGAATCCTCATTTCTCCGTTTCCAATCCAAGTTGTGCTTCTTTCCAGACTGCTAGAAAGATGTTCATGAGTCGCTCGTAAACCGAATGGTTATTTTAGGTGAACGTTGTGTGCTGACTCGTGTACAGTATATGAGCCATTTGTGTTGGAGATGTAAGCAGTGCCTTAACTCTTGGAAAGTAATTAATTTTTTTTCTGCAACAGATGTACATTAGCATGAACGCTGAGCTGTGTGTTTGACTTTCAGCAGTCTGGATGCAGCAGTGTGAATCATGAAAACTGGAAATGAATCTTCCCTACAAAGCGCAGACACAGCAGCTGGAGTGAGATAGTAATCGTCAAAGTGCATTTGTAATGACTTGTTGATTTAATTCGAATTCGAATATTTTTTACAAGATGCAGTAGATGCAATCACAGACAGTCAAGCTGAAAAACGCCAGATTTCGGTTACTGGCCGATCGATCGGTGCATCTCTACAGTGTACTATGAGTTCTGAATTAATACACATGGATGGAGCTGAAGAGCAATGACTGATGAAATTCAGTCTTTACAGAAATGTCATGAGGTTTCACTTGGCCCACCGTAAAAAAAAATAAATAAAATCCCTACAGCTACAGTATGTCTGAGGCTGATTTCACACTGGGCGCGATTGCTTTATACCCAGGTACGATTGCCCCACTCTCCCCTTTCCACTGCTTTCAGCTTTCAAATTAGTAATATGGTCCCTAACCCGAGTACACTTGCATATTTATACTCTGGGAGTAGTGTTAATTTTCAATTTTAGTCTTAGTCTTAGTCCCAAGATTTTATCATATTAGTTTTTATCATATTTAGTCAATCTTATCCTATTCTTGTTTAGTCAAGTTTTAGTCGACTAAAAGTCTGGACATTTTGGTCTAGTTTTAGTCAAAGAAACCTTAAAGTATTTTAATCTAGCTTTAGTCAATGAAAATGTAATATTTTAGCAATAAGATTATTATTAATTATTATACCCTTATATTAATTATATACCCTTTTTAGTTTTTCACAAAATAATTATGTAATGTTTTTAGCTAATTATATTTATTTTTAACCATCACAACAACTGATACATGTCCAGTACTCTTTATTTACTACAAATAAATATGAGCAGTATGGACAGTGTTTTGTAACTTTTTTTTTTATATGAATTTACACGCATGGGCTGTTGTAGGGATAGTTCCTATGGGTCACAATCATTTGCTAGCCTATTAGCTTAATGTGTTTGGCAACGGTTTAGCAAATGAAATAAAGTAAAATACATTACATATAATAAAACATAATTCCCAAAAGTGGCTGTAAAACTACCTTAACATTGTTATGATATGCATTGATTCATCTCTTCAGGTTTGTGGTATTTTTCCCAGCAATTGTGTGCCCACACTGTTTCCCCTCCGATATTACCACACATCTGCCTTTTTTCTCTCCGGTTCAATATAAAGAAAATGGGTCCAAATATTGTCTCTTCTCTTCGGCCTGAGTAATACTGTTGTCTTGACAAAGCGTTAAAGATGACTGAGCTTGTAACATCCCGCCACTGCACGTGCAAAGTGCGCCGTGACCCATGAACACGTATCGCAGTGGATTGGGACGAAAATTAAATGTTGCTGAAAATAAAGACAGATGGTTTTATTAGGTTTTATTTTTTTAACTACATTTTAGTCTCGTCTTTTTTTGTCGACGATATTGCATGCTGATTTCGCCACTGTCACTGTTCATTCGTCTTGTCTTAGTCACAGGAAAAAAAGGCGTCAACCAATATTTTTTCCGTCATTATTTTATTATTATATTTTTGTTGACAAAATTAACACTATCTTAGAGACAGTGAGTGTCAATGTGCAGCGAGTTGGCTTGTGATCCAAAAATAAATACAAAGAAGATGAGAACAAGGACGTCTACCTTTGCACTTTGCCTTATATTATTGATATTTCTGAGAAAAAGTCGACAGTGAGCCACTTGTCTGCCTTCCTACTTTATCAGCTGAGCAAGATGAGATCACAGGATCGTCAAATTTCTAAACAACGTCCCACTTCCGGGTTTGGGTTCAGTTACTGTTCGTGTCCGATTTGAACCGTGCCCAAGTACATAACACCATGCTGGAGACCACTCTTACAGGTAATGCTGACCCAAGACTAAACAGGACGTCAAGATTCTGGAAGTCTGAATATTTCATTAATTTAATTCAATTCAATTTTATTTGTATAACGCTTTTAACAATTGGCATTGTCCCAAAGCAGCTTTACACAATCAAAAGAA
>JAQMYJ010000015.1:15223804-15242134 GCA_030014305.1 Clarias laeviceps | reverse complement strand
ATGAAGTCTTTACAGAGCAGAAGTAGCAGAAACATCTCACTATTAACTGTTCAAAGGAGATTAATGCATTTTTGGACACCTTCAGCATTCCTTTACAATGAAGAAAGAAATAAAAATCAGGAACGATCATGGAGTTAGAAAGTGACCCCAAACTTTTGAACGGTAGTGTATATTTACTTGTCCATAAATTGCAGATTCGATCATTGCGTCATTATGTACCGAAGTGTGTGAGCTGCTTTTCATCTTACATGTAACACTCTCAAGAGACTGGATTGGATTTCTCTGCACACACAAACATTTTTATCATTTTAACATGGCACGTCCTATATCAAAGTGGGACTTTGGATTGTACAGAATAATAGAACGCATATTACTCTATATAATCCCCTGCTGCACTAATGCACTTATCCCAGTGTTACATGAGTGCTTAGTTACTAGCAGGGCTGAGAACTCTCTCGGTACACAACATGCACTCACCTTCCAGAAATGCAGATGTTGTTTAATGTGAATGATTGTGTCTACAGTTCCCACAGACACTAGATGAGTCTCTAGTATTTTTAAAGGCCAGGAGTTCCACATGCTGAAAGTTCACGGGAGTGAGTTCAGTGGGCTCTGAGCCACCGCGGCCGGGACTGTCATTCACAGAACTACAGCCTTCTTGTGTTTTGCACCATGTACATCAGTTGAGAATTTTGAACCTTAATTCATGAGAAATTTCATCACAATAACCTAGTTTGATTTGAACACGCCTCATTTTATTTTATCATTTACAGTGGAACCTTGAATTTTAAGTAACTTGGTCTGTGATCGTTTTGCAAGAAGAGCAAAATCTTTAAATGAATTTTAAATTGTTAAACAAGTGAGGTATTGATATAGGAGTATTGTAGTACGTATATGCTTTGCCTGCTGAGTGTCACATGATCACAACTGAGCCAATGGGCTTTCTCTCTCTCGCACGTTGTGGGATTATGGGTATCGTCTCTCATGCTCAGCCTCAGTGCACGTGCGTCACTCGTATGTTCAACATCCATGTGCGCAAATACTGTTTACTATAATATTGTGACCACGTGTGTGCGCGCGTGCATAGCGCTTTTTTTTTTTCATTTTGTGTCCAAGTGCAGATGAGGTTATTTTAAAACTAATTTTTAAAACTTTAAAATATATGTTAAATGTATGTACAGTTTGTTTGCACACCTATACAGACTCTCATGAGACGCATTGTGTATCATAGATGTCTCCGCAAAAATCATGATATGTATTTTGTCATATCTTTTGCATCTCTACTTTTCCTCACAGAGGTTGCTTACCTTGCTGAGCAGCTTTATCTTCACCGATGACAGACAGCCATTCTGAGTCAGGAAGACACAGGTGTGCATGACGACACTGACGGAAATTAAAGCTGTAGTACTACTTCTCTGATCGTTCATTCACAACTTTAGGAGTCAGTTAGTTTTCCAAGCAAACAGAACATGGCAGCACATTGGCGGTTTTACTTACCCAGGGGCGAGATAATGATTTATGACTTGTCCCAGCCTTGACAGAGAAAAGAAAAAACCCACATTGACAGAGAGAAGAAACTGTAAAAGCCGGTCACACCGGAATAAACTAGACAAGCCGTGTAGACTCTTTAAAAATTTCACACAATATATGTAAAGATAAAAATATATACATTGATGCCCTTTGCAGGTCTAACTCATTAATAGTATGTAATAGCATAATAATAACATTGTGTGTGTGTGTGTCTGTGTGTGTGTGTGTGTGTGTGTGTGTGTGTGTGTGTGTGTCGTGATAGGACTACAACTCCATCAGCTCCTCCAGTCATGTCATTCATGTTTTAACGTCTCTAACGTTCCATGGCGAATAAATTCATTTTAAATGTTGACTGTACATATATTAAAAAGACTATAATAAATTAATAAATAGTCAATAGTCAAGATATTTACAGTGGAACCTTGGATTGCTCGCGGTCTGTGAGCATTTTGCAAAGATGAGCAAAATTTTAAAATAAATTTTAACTTGATAAACGAGCAAGGTCTTGATATACGAGTAGTACACATGCTTTGTCTCCCGAGCATCACATGATCACAGCTGAGCCAATGGGTCTCTCTCTCGCACACTGTAGGATTATCAGGTGATAACTTCCAATGTGATCAGATCAGGCATTCACTCAGATTATAGACAGACAGACAGATGCACGCACACACACACACACACACACAGTGCAAAACATGCACCATTTAACATCTGATTACACAATAAAACAAAACAGACGCAAATTCATGTGATCCTGTGCCATGTCTTTTAGTGAGTGGGTGGGCAAAAAAATAATTGCTTCACGTCCATTACAGTTTAATCTGTCTGCGAGACCACCAGCTGTGTCTGCGTGTGTGTGTGTGTATGAATCATTCATTCATTTTGAAAAACTTATCACGAACATGAAAGTAATATTTTATAAGTTCTGCTGAGTCTAAAACATTAAAAACAAGCCACACTAAAGTGACTAATAAGAGGCTCCTAACAGTTCTATTGTGTGTGTGATACAGGTTTTTTTAGTGCCACACAAGTGTCCGTTTTTGGTCTGGTTTTCATATTTGGTGCGTGAAACTAAAAGCATGAACTTGTTTTAATAGGAAGATGTCGCATATTTTTCTACTAATTAAGACCAAGTATTTTGGGTTCTTCACTGGGTTCATTGAGATTCCAGTTACACAATAATGATGGAAAATCTGTACTGAATATCATCCTGCTGTCTGGCAACTGACCTCTTAGGCAACTTTCTAAATCATCCCCTATTGAGTTGAATAGGATGTGGAGTAGCCATGGAGATTTGTGTGAAAGACATCACACTGTGCTTTTTTTATTTTTATTTTCTTGGATCTAACAGTCACTGTAACCTCAAAACAAGACAAGATTTGTACAGCAGAAAGATGTTTATCACTTTTTAGCTTCTTAGTAACTTTGATTTGAACTGTGCCCAGGAACGATTGCTCCCACCTCCACCACTGGAAGACGTTCCCATTATTATTTTTCCAGATCTGATTCAATCCGTGCCTAAATATGCTGTATCAATCTTGAGACCACCTTTTCCAGCAGATCCAGGCATAGTTCCCGAACATGGAACAATGTGTTCTCGGAAATGATCCCGGTGCCCCCTGGGTGCTTTCACACTATACGGGATGAGGCATGGATGTGAGTACATTTGACCCCAAACTTTAGTACATTTGACAAATGTAAACACTCCATGTTGTGCCTAGGCATGGATAAGGGTGCTCAAGTCAGCTTAAAAAGGTGTACTTGTAAACAGCTTGAATCAAATATAAAAGCCAGGCATACCTGAACATACACAGACATAGCTGATGAAGTAGGAAGGCAAGTGCTAGAGGGTCGACATTTTTTTCCGAAATATCATAAATTTGACTTTCTTTTATTGTTCTTCACTTGTGTTTATTGGTGCTTAAACCTGCATACTGCCACCTAGTGTATTGGGAGAGTGTAGACGTACAGGTTTACAGGAGCGGGGAGGGGGAACAATCGTACCTGGACACGGTACGAATCAGCTGTGCCTAGTTCTTAACCTCAGTTCTCAGGTACTTTTGGGAGTGATGGTGGAGGAATGTATTTTTTTCCCACCCATCAGCCATCTCTCAACAATCATCCTACAGCTACAGCTCGGTAGGTCCGGGAAACCACATTCATCATCATCCTCAAAGACAGGTACACCAGCCAACCTCATATGTCTCATCTGTTGTGTCGCAGGGTAACAGAGCAGGTATAGCTCAGTGGTTAAGGTGTTCGACTATACAAACCTCAGCACCACCAGTTTGCTACTTTTGGGCCCCTGAACAAGGCCATTAACCCTCAACTACACTGATGTATAATGAGATAAATGTAAGTCACTCTGTATAAGGGGGTCTGCCAAATGCCATAAAATGATACACGCTATCCACCCTCTTTCGCATACCTGAGCACAGATGGGACAGTGTGAGTGACAGGGAAGAAAGTATATACAGGTTATTATCCTCCCACCCAGACAACAGGGTCATGGTGGTGGCATTGTCAATCCGTTGAACGCTTTTGTGTTGTATCACTCAAACGTAACTAAATGTTGGGTCTGTAGTTGGATTTGTGACTGATCACCGCCAAATTATTTGGTCAGGTAGGCTGTGTTTACCATAATTTCAAATAATCTAGCCTGGGTGTCTGAGATGTTAGCTTACATTATGTTTAATTATATGCGTGTGACATTTTTCAAACTCAGCAGGACTCTTCCTGGGGAGTCTCTTCTGTGAAAATCTGGTTGCAGTTATCAAGAGCAAAAGCACAGCCAGAAATCTGATTTACATACTGTTCACTCCCTCTGCTTTGCATGCGACATAATTTATATAATTGTTTTGAAATCATTTGCAACACGTCTACTGTTAACACGCACAATCTACCCGATTGCACAAGAGTGTGAACGGATCGTCCGAACATTGTGTTATTATTAAGTTATGATTGCACTTGTGTATTTTTGAATATTGTTTAGTTTGCTTTAATCATCTGTGAATCAAAACAGAAACTGCAGTCACTGAAACCTTCCTGAAAAAAATTTATTCTTTAAGAACCAATTTGAAAATGGCTTCTTTCACTCAGCACGTGTGTGTATATGTGTATGTGTGTGAGAAAGAGAGAGAGAGTCTGGCATGTGTAGACATGTCTCATCATGTTCTCTCAGTCACATACACGGTCCTCTTCTTGGAGAACACGTGTTTCTCAAAGTGTCGTTGAAACATATTCAAAATTGAATCATGCGTCTAAAATATTTAATGATTCCTGCTTGTGCTTAGCAATAAAGACAAAAAGGCAGAGAGAGAGAGAGAGTCAGAGCCTGGGAATGATTTTATGCCGTGTTGTAACTCCGTTGAGGTCAGTTGCTTCTAACTACAAACATATGTAAAGTATAGCCTCTGAGGTATAATATAATAAGCAATGCGAGTATACGGGCAGCTCTCCGTTCACTCCTCACCTAGCATGAACTCCAACTCCCACGGAATACACGACACTATTTTAAGGCTTGCACCAAGGTTTAGGAAAGATCAGCGCCACTAAATATGCGAATATCACATACCAATATGCGGCCATGTAACTGTAACAGGAGAAATACCACGGCTGGAACTCCACCTCTTTCCCGCCCACTTTCCTTATCGTTACCTAGTTTAATCTCATCCGCTGCGTTTCATTCCACAGTGTACTTTATAGCGCTCCTTACTCCCTGCTCCATGTGCACCGAGATGCCGGTTAAGGGAAATTCCCTCGACAAAATTCCACCATTTGGATCATCCAAGCAGCGGTTTACTTTACTATATAATAGTGAGTTTTTTTTATTATTATTATTTTATTTAATTTTTTTTATTAAATGTGTTTTTTACTCGAATAAAAATGTTACATGAATTAAAACATTTTATTGTGTCATATTAATACTGTGCCACCTCATTCTGTTGATTGTAGTGTGTTATCAGGATCAGTGTATGGATTTTAATCTGTATTGCAAGCTTTGCCGATTAGCTGTTCAGCCAGACAGACATGAGCACAGTAACAAGCTTCGTTTGGGAAACCTTACATTTCTCACCAATTTCTGAATGGTGATTTGTGAGGCATTCTGGGTAAAATCTGGTGCTGAGTTCTTTCTGTCTAGAAAGACTTTAACATTTTAGAAGATGTCTAGTGCAGTATTTAGCGTTACAACCCTGTCTCAGGTTCACATCATGCTGTTTCTTGGGATTATTGATTATTGGATGTTAAGTATTTCAAATATAATAGTGACTTTGCTGAACACTTTTCTGAATGATTTAATCTTTGTTTGGGGACCAAAAGGTCAAACAAAATATAGTATTGCAAAATGTGGGAGTCTAAGACATTTGTGAAGTACTGCCGTCAGTCATGCAGAGAAGGCAGATTGTTAGGCATCTTAATTGGTAACATATTTGACACAATGTCTCAAAATGAGTTTTAGCACGATCTCACAAATGATGTAGAAATACGAACAATGAACCTTACAGTACGAACAAAACAGGGCAAAGAAACATCCGTCTATCCATTGTGTATACAGCTTATCCTGTGTAGGGTTGCGGGGAGCCTGGAGCCTATCCTGGGAAACTAGGGGGAACAAGGCCGGGGACACCCTGGATAATGTGTAAACCACTGAAGGGTATAAGCACTCACAGTCACGCACCATGGGCAAATCGGAAATACCATTCAACCTACACTGCATAATAGGACACCACCAAAGATACATCAATATGACAATTCCTGCTATCCGTTATCACTCAAATGAGAGTCTCGTTCCTCTTAAGCTTTCTTCCTATTGTCTTCTCACAGACTTCTTCTTTCCCACCGTCGCCCTTGGCTTGCTGTTACAAAATGTCTGTTTGTATTATCTTCTTTTGTTTTCACTCATTGTAAAGTGTCCTTGAGTCCTGGAAAGGCGCTATATAAATAAAAATTATTATTATTATTATTGCTCATCAGGGACAATCTGATCATTTTTGGTTTATACATATTTTCTCACACATTTCATCACTCATTTCTCTAATCTTCTTTTGATTCTGTAAAGCTGAACATTGACCATTGTTGCGCTATATAAATAAAATTTAATTGATTTTATTTATAAATATATTTATATTTGAATTGAACACATTACTTCCTTATTAGTTTTACTGTCATAGCTACAGATAATGTAATACTACAGAATAAGCTGGAGGATAAATCAAGTTGTTAATGAGATCGTTCATCTGTCTGTTATTCTGCTTTAGCTCAGATGGAGCATTATTTCATAACATATGGTTAAAAACAGCTTTAAAAAGCATCTATCCAGAGCAAGGCTTAAAAACTTCATACCAAATGTCATCATTATGGTCCTAAGACTGCACTCGCAAAGCTTTTATGAAATAAACCATGCCAATGTGCAGTGCGTTCGGTCTTTCCTAGGACACAAGGCCAGAAAAATGTTGTTCAGTGCATTACCCGGTGATGAGGTCATGGTGATGGGCGCTTTGTTGGAGGCTCGGGGAGAGGAGTTATGAGGTCGGTGGGGCACTGCTGTCTGAAATGCAACCCACAGCTATTGTGCCTCAGCAAAAGCCTCTCACTGTGTGTGTGAGAGAGAGAGAGAATGAGAGAGAGCGTGGGAAGTTTTTTTTTGCCACTAACTGCTTGTTGGGGAGAGCACAGTGGGCAGACACACACACAGAGCTAAATGTCAAGAAATCACCCAAGTTCTATGGCTTTTTTATTATTGTTCTGTTGTTTAACTTCAGTTTGGACAAACTGATCTTTCAATGATGAGCCTCAAGGGGCGCCGTCTCCCGGAGTTTGTTCATAATTCAGCTATAAGTCTAAGATGATCAGTATGATTATGATGGGATTTATTTTATTTATTTTTTTGTAACTGTTTGATTTCCAAACTCTGACTTGTATTTCAAATGGAAAGGGGAAAAAAAATTGGTGCACCAGAAAGAGGCAGGACATACATGGGGCGTTCAAGACAAACCGGGACTTGTGATGAACTCACTCGTGAATGAAGGCATAAAACTGATTGACATTTACAGAAGACGTTAAGCACAGTACTGTGATGTGACTCATAGCCGGAGTAAAATATCTGAACGTCGCAAAGATTTAAGGTGTACACTGTACACACAATCATTCACCAACACGTTGCAGGAAATCGGCTGGGAGTTATTGTCACGTCCGCATACACTCCTGACCTCAAACCTGTGAAATCATTGAGCTGTCTGATCATGGAGAAAACTCTCCACCCTGATGGTATCCAAGCCCTAGTGAAACACTGGGACAAGTGCATTCGTGTAGCAGGGGATTACATATAGGGAAAAAAAGTCATTTTTTATTCTTATAGTTGTGTTCTGTTATTCTTCGCAATCAAAAGTCCCAGATTGACTTAAACACTGCTTGTAGAATGTTTTAGAAAATAAGCAGAGTGAAAACAGATTTAAAACAAGAGGCAAATATGAAGCAAAAGAAAAAAATGTGTTGTAATGGAACAAAAAATTTATAGTTTATTATTCTCTCTGTATAGTTTCTCTCTCTATAGTTTCTCTCTCTCTCTCTCTCGCTCTATTCCTGTTTAATTTTTGTCTGCGTGACTGCTTTTGTGTTGGGTGGGGACAGTTCACCTTTGCAGTGGGTCACGTGTTAGGATAGTGGGTGTGGGTGAGGGTTTGGGTGAAGGAAGAATCACCAGCTGGAGGTCAGAGATGAGATCAGACCAAGCGAGCCACAGGATTATCTCTGACCATATGGCTCTCCTTGTAGGGGGAGGGACGGGCCGAGTGCTGAAATAACTTAGTCTCTGCGTCCGAGCCTCGATGAGAAGGAAGAAATCTTTCCTTCTTTAATACCTGGCCTACATGCAATGTGATTAGCATTGGCACACTGGAGTTTGAAGGTTGGGGTGTGAGCTGTGCCTGCAACTAGAATGTAATAATGACGTTGACATTGCATGCTTGATAACACGACACACAGTTTCCTGTTTGATAAGGTTAGCAGCCTGTGAGCCTTATTCCCTCTAATGGCTCATCCAGTCAGCTGATATGCATGCCTTTCACACCTACTGATCTGTTCAGATCGAAATCATCAATGTTTTTGGTTTGGTTTCACATTTACAATTAAACTTTGTATACATTCCACCTTTCAGCAAATATTTAACTTAATAAAATCCTCATTCGCTTTCTGTTCAGTTTAAACTGATTTTGTTACTGTTCAGTTTAAACTGATAGAGTTATTATTGCACCTAGTGGTCAGTATTGGGAACTGCATCAGCACACTGCTCTAATGAAGACAGGACCGTTAATAAGGGTTGCCAAAGACGTGCTTTTAGATCACGAGATCACTGCAGCCAACTTGTTGTGTAGCAGATACTCAGAATCTGAAACTGATACACTTCTGCAAAGTGAAAGTACAGCCCGAGAGTGTATGATGCCCGGAATTGACACTTAGAGAAGAGTGGGGCAGCTGGGGTAGAGTGGTCTCAGCATTTATGAGACTAGCGTTGGGTGTCATAAAGACAACGCAGCTGCTATGTTGCCACGATGTCGAGAATAAATAAAAAAACCCTGTGAAGAACTTCAGAGTCAGTACGATCAGTACGATACTCACCACAAAATCTCTTGGAATATAATAATTACTGCTAGATAATGGAATAAATATTCAGCAGCTGTATCTGCTGTTTCTTGTCAGAAATGTTCATAGACACAATGCTCTTACTTCACACTGCGCTGATCCACATGTGTGTTTGATATTGGACAGAGACAGTGAGGGAGAGAGAGAGGACAGCAACAGAGAGATGGAGCTTAGAATCCATGACTGACCACAGCAACTGTTTTATCCTCTGTCTTTCTGTGTGTGTGTTTCTCAGTAATTCACAAAGAAAGACCTGAACAGGTGCTGGGATTTTTGAATTGTGACTCAACATGCTACAAGTGATATTACTGTATAATAAACATCACACTATCTATCTATATATCTTAGTATTTGACCTAAGCAGGGAGAGATAGAGAGAGAGAGAGAGAGAGAGAGAGAGCCTGTCGTTCTGCATGCTGGTGACCATCTGTATGAGGGTTACACAGGTGTGTTAGTGTTAAGCTGCAGGTTGTGTGTTGTGCTTCTCAGTGAGATGATATTACAGGAACAGAACTCAGAGGCTTTTTGCCAGTATGTCAATGTGCTGACGGGGCTCTTCCCTGGGCACCACGCCCGGCCACTCCTGTATGCCCGCTTTAGCTGCAGGAACACTCCAGCCTCGGTCTCTCTCTCTCTCACTCTCTCTCTCTCTCTCTATTACACACACACAGTAAGAGAGAGAGCAGATTCATAGCACCATCTGGGTTGCACTGTGGGAAAGTGTTATCTGCAGGTTTTATAATGTCATCACTGAAGACGTTCCCATCAGTATACAGGTCACAGTTTGTCGGTAGATAAATACGTGTTGTTTGTAATATGGGTGTTTTTGTCTTTTCCCTACTACCCAGTGGGCACAGATATAATAGAAAATGTCTTCAGGTCCATTATAGACCTAAAACTGCTAAGACATCTTATTTATTCAGGACCAGGATTCATTTCCTAAATGCTACCTCTTAAATGAAACGTGAAATAATTTGAATCATTTGTAATTTATCATTTGTAATTTATCAAGCCCCGTGTCCACAGTGGTACCATACTCAGAGTTCCCTACAAGTAGAGCATTATTGGTATTGTGTAAATGATAGGATCTATCAGTTTGACAAAATCATAGCATTGCATCATGAACGCAGCAGATATTTTCCTATTTTTCCACTGTGCTTTTGAAGGTGACTACAAAGCAGGGACGTTCCAAAAACAGTGCCCTTTGCTGGGACTGGATCAGCTATTATTAGATTATTATTACTCCTCACCATGTTTCTTATGTTTCCGCACATGCAGGTCTGACTGGGTGGAGATTTTGGAGCCGCGCTCACATGAGCGCATGTACGTCAACCTGGCGTCGGGCGAGTGCGGCTGGGAGGCACCTCCCGGTGTGACCGTTCGCCAGTCCGACGGTAACCAGTGGTGGGAGCTGTTTGACAACAACAACAACCGTTTCTACTACTACAACTCCACCAGCCAGCAGACAGTGTGGCACCGGCCGCAGGGCTGCGACATCGTGCCCCTGGCACAACTCCAAGCCATCAAGAAGAGCTCCGAGGCCGAGCTCAGGGGGCACGGGAAGACCGGCAGGAACACTCCTGTACCTGCAGCGGGCTCACCCAGCTCAACCATGTCTCAGGAACGAGAGAGCAGCAGGGAGACGTCATCGTTAAAGAGCAGAGGGGGCAGTTTGGAGAAGAAGAACGAGGGCAGCAGGTGAGTGTATGAGAGATGTACACAACCTGATTTCTGTTATAAGGCAAGGTGAATCACGAAGACCATAAAAACAAACAGTACTTAAGAAGCGTAGTACTGAACTATGTATGTTAGATCGTATATTGACAGGTGTTCATTTGTGTGGCTCATAAACCATATAGGCAGGTTGTGAAATCTTATCTCCAGCAACTTAATAACCCTCTTTTATATAACAGTTAGTTCCGACCAAGCAATCTGATTGGATGAGAGGCGTTTCATGACTGGTGATAATGCACAGTAACAACACTGGGACGTTTAATTATATGTACAACTCCACGTCTCAGATGTCCTGTTAACTGTCGGTTGCAGTAAGGGTGATAGTGGGTCTGTACGGTCCACCACCATACCGAGGAGAGAGCAACTGCCTGCCAAAACCCACATTCAAAACCAGTCAAAGAAGCACATTCAGCAAGAAAACACATCTGATAACATTATGTCATATTACACAACACTTCCAAACCATTCCAAACCATTCTGAATCGCCTCATTCGGGCTCTTTTATTTACGGCTAAAAAGCTAACTAGCTCCTGATACAAGGCTAAATCACAAATCACTCTCCAACCCCTTCAACTGCTTGGTGTGTGTGTGTGTGTGAGACAATGGACTGTACACTCTATTTGCACTAGCTTTCCATTTAATGCTATTTCTGAAGTTAACAATGCTGATATTCTAAATAGGAATAAGTGAAGTATAAAAAGAAACTTATGAGATTTACAGGACTGGTTTAATCTTCTCAGCTTTTGGCTACATAATGCCGGTAAGAATTTAAAACAACTTTAACCTCTGTTAATTACTTTAACTGTCAGTCGATAACTGTCGGTCGGCAGCTTCGCCATTCGCAGTTAATTAGTTATGAAATGTGTTGGCGGAGCAAAATAACTGGTTAAATGGTGTTTGTGGAACTGTTGTATAAAAGGAACATCATACACTCCAAAGAACAGCAGAGCAGCGACTTCGAGGAGGAGTTTCCCTTATATGATTACACAACAAATCTGAGCAGTTGAGAGCTAAGGGTCCTTTTTATGAGATAAAATTGTCGCTCTGGATAAGGGGGTCTGCCAAATGCACAGGGGCCCAACAGGGACAACTTGGTGGTTGTAGGATTTGAACCTGGCGCCTTCTGAACCCCAGGCAATCCAAAAAATTGAAAAAGAGCATTTTCAAAAACTTGTACACAAACACGCACACACACACTGTAGATGTATCTGAATGTCTCAAAATGACAAAAAAAATTTTATTAAGTGTAATATGTTCCCATTAGTATTGTATTAGTAGTATTAGTAGTGCAGCACTAATCATTACTTCCATAGTATTAGCCAAAGGCAAAGTGTTGTATCTTGAGGCTAGCAGTGATCTTGGCCTTGAAGCATTGGTGGTGTCTGAAATAACATTTCTCAGATAAAGTAGTTGATTTTCAGATTCTGAGAATAGTCTAATGGTTTCAGGACCTTTATTTAAAAACTCCACGATAACCCAGTGGGCTAGAAAAGCAGACGTTGTCATTACTTTGATCACTGTGTGGTAAACAAATGACGTGTAAATTGATGATGCAGATCTCAGATTGTTGCAGTGTTAACTTTGGTTAACTCCAGACTTTGTTTTAGTTTGTTTAGTGCTTAAAAGTGAATGAAGATTTAAAGGGGGATTTTAGGAGGGTGGAGGTTTGCGATCAGCTCCGTAATCACAGAGGAGAGGAAAAGAGAGAGAGGTTGTAAAAAAGTCAGAATAGACATTGCATGCACATACACGCACACACCCACTATTTCCCGCGTACACATATGCTTTCTATGCCACACACATACTTGAAATGATATGTAGTGTTTTGTTGACCAGTCTGACTGCTTGAAAGAAAAAAATAGTTTTTCTTTTTTTATGCATGTAGTCTGTGTTTTTATTGGCCTGTATGTTCGGCCTGAGGACAGGAGATTGAGCAGGTGATGAGCTGGGTGCGAGTCGACTCTGATGATGTCGAGGAACGGAAAAGGCAGCAGGAGGTGAAGATGGTGCAGATGTCATGTAGCTGGGCTCTGATGAGCTTTCCTGCAACGCCTTCTGGAGGGTGTGTTGTTCTGCCTTCATGCAGCTATTGAATCACACTGGCAAGCAGTGTATGAGGACACAGTGACAGAAATTTACCAGAAGCGTCTTGGGTAACTTTGCTTTTCTCGGTTTCTGAAGTAGAAAAGGCATTGTTGGACACATTAAATTTTTTTTTGCCATTTTAAAAACTTGGTTGGTGCCCCAGCACAGTTCCTGAGTGACCATCAGGCCCAGAAACTTCAAGTTGGTGACCCGCTCCGCTGCCTCACCATTTTCGTAGATTGGTTCGTATGATTTCTCAGTTAAAGTAGTTCATTTTCAGATTCTGAGAATAGTCTAATGGATTTGGCACCTTTATTTGAAAATTCCACATGATGTGGGAAAGAAAAGGAAATTTTGGACTTGCTTTTCAAAAGTTCTCGACCATCTCCTTTGTTTTCTTGAGGCCGGTTTTTATTGTTGCACCACGAACCAGCTCCTGCATCTCACCCCTGTGTTCTGACTCATGACTGTTAGAGATATGAGGAAACACACTGTCATGTCATCAGCATGTTTGAAGATGGAATTTGAGGAATGTGAGAGAAAGCAGCCGTGTGTAAAAAAGGTGGAGAGAAGTGGATTAAGCACATGACCCTGTGGGGTACCAGTGCTTACGAACAAAGAGATTGCCAAACCGGACTATCTGTGTGCATTTTCTTTAAAAGTCCAATACCGTGTTGAACAATGAGGAGTTGAGTCCCAGAACCTGCAGTTTGCTAGGCAGGATTTTGTTAAAAGCAGAGTGAAGAACATGTTGCTAGTTGTTGTTGGTCGTTCGGCTGCTCCCGACAAGGGGTCGCCACAGCAAACTATCCAGTCCACACTACAACTTGGCACAGGTTTTACGCCGGATGCCCTTCCTGACGCAACCCTCCCATTTTATCCGGGCTAGGGACCGGCACTGCATCCAGTGGCTGTGGTTTGGGCACTGGCTGGGAATCGAACCCGGGCCTTCCGCATGGCAGGCGAAACACCTACCACTGAGCACTACAACTTGGCACAGGTTTTACGCCGGATGCCCTTCCTGACGCAACCCTCCCATTTTATCCGGGCTAGGGACCAGCACTGCATCCAGCAATATGCTAATGTACTGTACTTAGCATAATGCTAGCAACATGCTAAAATCAGTGAAGAACATTCTTACATGTGAAATGAAAATGAATATATTGAAATTCGATATACCGTCATGACATGTAGCTCTCACAACTTTCATTTTACAATTAAGATAACAGAGCATGTTCCTGAGTGGCATATCTGAAATACATCATGAAGAGATCACGAAAGATATGAGTGTGTTAGGTCATCCTTAACGTTGTGCAAGTAGCATCATGTGTGTCAAAGGAAGTACTTGATAGACTTGCGTGGTTGACAGTAGTCTCCTTGATGGGAGAGTGTCCTAAGATAGAGGTGGGTGGGGATTCGCTACGATAAAAGTTACAAGAGAAAATCGTTTGACCCCCCCCCCCTCTTCACCCACCCCCAACCAATCAGAGGAAGTGAATTCTGATTAGCTCTTTCACATAACATGTCATGCAGCCATGCCCTTGCTCACACACATAGGTACAGTGAACTCTTTGTTGCATTCAAGCCTCATTTCCTCATTGATTCAGACCTGGCTAAGGAAATCTCCACAGGGATTAGGAAGTTCATAGATAGACAGATAAAAAAAAAATGTTTATTCCAGTATGTGTTCGTGACTACCATCTGTTGTCAGGAGTGTGTAAGAGCGTGTTTAAGCTGGGATCGTATAATAGAAACAATGAAAATACTTATCCTATACACTCACACACACTGACATTTACACTTAGTATCGCTGTCTATTTATGGCCAGTGGGAGTGGGAGCAAGACCTGGGGTGTGTTTTTGTAGTGTGTGTGTGTGCATGTAAAGTAAAATGAAAGACAAGCTGTAAGAGAGAGAGACTGATCTGAAGGAAGGGGAAACACCTCAGGATGGAGAGATGGAGTGAGAGAACAGAAGGAGGTTTATATTCCGTTCCTCTGTCTGTCAGCACCTCTGAATAAACTACACCAGCACGTCCATACATAACCTACAGGATTTACCTTTAGAAAGTTTCTCACATGACCTGTTATATAGGATGATGTTATACCCCAGAGCCGGAGAATTCTCGATTGGACAAAATGTGTTGATGGTTTTTCTCTAACAGCATTATCGTTTCTATTGTAACAGCTTACTCGACACTCTCTTTAATTAAAGCCTAATGAACAGATTTGAGGAAACTAGTTGCTCAGTTAGTATTTATGGAGGAATCTCTGAGGATGTTACACTTTCTCGGTTCTTAGTGACATGACAAGATGCCTTTTTTGTCAAGAGAAAGAAACAAGACGGGTTTATGAGTCAACCGTTTTTACACTTATAGTGTAACTGATATTAACAGGAACTAATTCGTCTTCCAGATGTTTCACAACATTAATTGCTACTGTAAACAAATAACCAGAAATAATGCTGTCGCAACTCAGAATTCCCGATCTCCACCCGAGCAAAAAGCAGGGACTATGCAGTACCGTGGAAAAGTCTTGACACAACCCTCATTTCTTCATATTTTGCTTCCAAAGAGTCAGGCTTTCTTGTATTTTTGATGTAATCTTGAGGAGTAAGTCTCCAGGCTTCCTGAAGGACTTTTTTTTTTAGCTCAAGTCCTTGGACCTAACCAATTTCAGAGGAATGTTTTTTGTTCAATCACACAATGATCTATGAATCATTCAAGCATAGAAAAAAAAACAAACATCTAACCTAAGTTATGAACCCGTGAGAAACCGGTGCAGATGATTGACAGATGATCAGGCCAGTGATTAGAATGCTGGTGATGTGGAATGGTGAGTGGTTTGAACAGACGAGAGAGGAAAAGAGGTTACTGCTAAGGTTGTTACATTAACAACCGATTTTTTTATCATATCTTTAGACACTTTGAAACCTGTCACAGTAAAATATTGTCCCCATTTCTTTCATTTAATCTACATAATTTAATTGAATTTGCAAAATAATTGAAAAAGACAATTAAATTGAATGAAAGACATGAGAGGTGGCTCACGACTTTTGCATAACACTGTAGCTCTCTCAACTTGGAATTTGTACCTGTATGATCTCCTCAACATCAAATCCTTTGGGTCAAGAAGCATCCAGGTTACTTGTGAAGTCAGAAAGCACCACGTCTCACACACGCTAGTGTTTTAGCCTAGACAGCACTCACACATGCAGAATTTTGGGGACGTGGCTTTGGAGGGAACATTATTATTTATTATATTATATTATTATTAGTGGTGCTTGTGAAGCGAAGCACTACTATTGTTATCTCTCAGGCTTATTATTCTTTTTTTTTCGGTTTATTATTATTATTACAAAAGTAAGTTGGCGCGTTACTAGTCCTGTACGGTTTGTCGTAGACCCATGAGAGAGGTGTCAAATCATGCGGCTTATTAGGGAAAGGGGAGCTATGACTTTTCTAAGGGGTGGGGGGTAATTTGCCCCCACAGAGGGGAATTAACTGCCCCAAAAATCCTATAGTCTTAACATTTATGCCAATTCTGACGGATTCTGGCACAGAGCAAGAATTTGGTAAAAATATCAAATTCACCACATTTGAAGAGGTTTGCAAGCTGTGTCAGAAGTTGTACCCCTGGGGCGCAAGTGTTGCCCAAATTTGCCCCATTGACATATAATGGGGAAAGTACTCCCTATTGAAAGAAGTGCTCACAGTTGCATTACCTGCTATGGTAATTTCCATAGTAATTACCCAACAGGGGGCGATTAACCACCTCAAAAAAATCCCATAGACTTAACATGGAGACCAACTTTGACATTCTGGAGCAGAGCAAGAATTTGGTAGTACTATAAAATTTAACACATTTGGATCCCATTGTCATAGAGATATGGGGGGACCGCGAGTTTTGCCACAGCAAGCACCACTCACATTTTCTTCAGAAAATTTACCTCTCTAGTTATTATTATACATTTTTTCCTTTTTTTTTTATTTTACACGTAAATATTTTCCACATCTTTTTCCACATGTAAGGGTTAATAAGAGTCTTAACGGCACGCCGGTCATCTTGCTTGCTTTCCAAACATGCCGAGCGATTGAGAAACCAGCTCCCTTTCAAAGTCTACTACTGGTAGTAACGAGAACCATTTTAGGGATTGAGGAGACAATCAAAAGTACTGTATTGGACTGAGAGGACAGCGGGAGCGCTGCTGTCCTGGCTAATGGAATCAGCCTTAAATGGTCACACACTCTCAGTTGTTAACACAACACACACCACACATAAACATAGCGTAACGTATTCTCTGTCGCTCGGACGTTAGTGGCGGATGAAGCATATACTGTACCATGCTTGTTTGCCAACTATGTCATTTCTGTTGGATGTTGTGAGTACAAACACAAAGTGTACTCCATGCACAGTTTCACTGAGGTTATGGAGTGCATCGCTTAGCCTTTCTCCATCTTCCTCTCTCTTTCTCTCATAGTCACACAAAAAATTATTACAGTTAATCTTACAGTGCTGTCATCAGGTCATTGATTATTTTCACATAAAACACACTATTACTTTTTTAGTGAGGTTATAGAGGGGATGCAACTTTATTTTTGGCCCTGTGTGTGTGTGTGTGTGTGTGTGTGTGTGTGTGTGTGAGAGGGGCTGGGTTAGTAGTGTCCAGATCATGTTGTTTGTGGAATGAAGCAGGGTGTGACAGTTTCGGGCACGGCTCGTGTGCTATGAAGAATTTAAAGATTTCCATCTATGAATATCCTTTAACTAGTACCTGCTGAGATTGTGTGTGTGTATATGTGCAGTAAGGCTTTGGTCAGTATTAGTTTTTAGAAACAGTGTTTTCATAGTGTTGTTTAATTAATGTATTTCATTGTGTAATGTGCTGAAATTCTTTAATGCAGGCTTCATTTATTAGAACAAAGTCCATTAGTTTGCCACTTTTGATCTCTTCGATGTCACTGAATACTCAGCTGAGGGTCTGATGTTGCTTAGTGACGACGCTCAGCAACCTTGTTCTTGTTGCTGGAGCAGGTCCAGACCTCCAGCTTGACGACCGATGGGTTTTTACTCTACAGTCAGAGACAAGTTCTCTCGCTAGGCCTTGTGTGTGGTGATGAGCTAACATGTCTTAACCGAGTGTGTGTGTCATCAGCCAATCACATCTTCGTTGCTTTATTTTCTTAAAGACCGCATGCATAACGACAATATGGGTTTACACCAGTGGTTCTCAAACATTTTCTGTCATTCCCCACTTAAGGATGTGGGCGAATTTTCAAGCCCCACTTGTCAACAAAATGATAACGAAATCGGCCAAGTTTACTATTTATTGAAATATC
>JAQMYJ010000015.1:15183358-15214326 GCA_030014305.1 Clarias laeviceps | reverse complement strand
TGTGTGTGTGTGTTTGGGGGGTGGTGGGGGCAGTTTTAAGATTTGCATTTGCCCTGCGGAAAAAAAAAAAAAAACAGAGGAGGGCCTAAACCGGAGCCTGGTCTCCCCTCCTTCTCTTCCTCTTGCCATGTCCTCCCTCCTTCTGTGTGTGTGTGTGTGTGTGAGAGAGTGTGAGTGTGTGTGTGTGTGTGTGTGTGTGTGTGATTGAAGAGTGGAATTAACACTGCACGCTTTAAACAGTAGGAGCTCTGTCAGTCCAAAATAGCCGGACGAGGACCACTTCGTTTTTTTCTTCTTGTTATTCTTTCCACCGATCCTGTCACACACAGCGAGGTTCAACAAGGCTTTTACACCGACTCAGAGCACCCCTGTAGCGCTCGCTTCTGTGGGTAAGTGTGTGTGTGTGTGTGTGATAACGCCTTTCTAAACAGTAAAAAGTCATGAGCTAGTTTAGTCAGCTTCTTTGTGCAGTTGTGTGTGTGTGTGCTACATTTTGTTCTCTCACCTGTTGCTTTGTTGTTGTTGTTGTTGTTGTTTAGGGTTGAAGTGAATAAATGCTGTGTGTGTATGTGTGTGTGTGAGAGGAGAGCCGTACAGAGTGAAGTGTGTAGGTGGGTGTGTGATCGACTCGTGTTTATAGAAGTGCGTGTGTGTGTGTGTGTGTGTGTGTGTGTGTAAGGAAACCGTTAGAACTGGAATAGGTGAGATTATCACATGCTCAGACACACACACATGCACGCACATATAAAACATGAACACACCACACACACATGCAGAAAATACACACCGATCCAAGACTCAATATACTGAAACACAACTTTATATGACATCATGTCGCGCACACACACACACACACACACACACAATTCCACATCAAAAATGTACATGACTTTGAAGGCATAGGACACAAATGTGTGTGTGTGCGTGTGGTTGAGTTAAATGTGAGAGTTGTACCAGTGTATTTTCCACACGTGTATGTGTGTGTGTGATGTTTTCATGTTTTATGTGTTTGTATGTGTGTGTTGTGGTATAATGCAGTATTTTGTTTAGGGAACCATACTATAAGAGAGCATGTTTTTCTCCTTTAATCTCGTCTTATATAAAGTGTGTGTGTGTGTGTGTGTCTGTTAGAGAGAGGTGAAGTATGATTGAGAAATTCTGTAGCCTATAGAAGGCTGTTACAAGAGGATAACATGTGAGCGGGAGTGACGCGTGTTTGCTTGTCGTGTATCGTCTTCTCAGCTGTGGATCACCTGAACCTGCACAGGCTTGAGTCGTCAGAGCGCTTTCATGTGTTTGTGTGTAAAAACTGCTTCATCTGATATTGAACAGCAGGTAGTTCTGACTAAGTAATCTGATTGGACGAGTGGCTTTCCACGAGTGAAGATAATGGACGGTAACAGCACTCGGGACGGTTAACTATATGTATCACTTCGAGTCCCTGGTGATTAAATAACCTTTAATTACACTAACTGTCGGTCACAGCATGGATGAAAGTAGGTCTGTACGGTCCGTCGTACTGAGGAGAGAGCAACCGTCTGACCAAACACACATTTACACTTTGGCTGAATCCCAAATCGCTCTTCAACCCCTGATCACGAGCACTACTTGGTGTGTGCTGATATTCATCACAACAGCACTCCCTTTAATTAGTCATTCCAAATCGCCTCTGAACCATCCTTGTTCTTTTATTCACTGCTACAAAGCTAGTTAGCTCCTAACACCTAGCACTCAACAGCTCAGTTTTGCGCGTGTGCGCGCAACATCCTTTTTCTGTGCGCACTCGACTCTGCCTGTACACTCGCTCAACTTTGTCCAGCTTTACAAAACTAGCCAATCACACACTACTTCTGATTGGCTGTTTCTTCTCTAATCAGGTGGCTCAGGATTGTAGCATAAATATAACGGCATATAGATCAAGTTCTCTTTTTGGTGTGTGCTGATATTCGTCACACCAGCACTACCTCTTAGCGATATTGCTTGAATATGGTTTGCAGTTGATTTTTCAAAGTCATCTAATGACACTAATAATATCTTCTTTTTCTAAATTCATCGATGTCTTACATTCTCGTCATTATGTTTATAATTCTGAACTCTTTTATCATCGCAACATCGTTACAATGACATCGAGATAGCGTTAAATGAATGATGCAAAAGCAACGTTTCAAATACAATCGCAAAAAAACACAATTTTTACCTTTATTTGGAGCATTTATACTGATTAAGATCCATTTACCCCACCTCCAATGTTCGACCACCTCCACGGTTCCTTGAGTGTCTAATAGGGTTTAGAATTCTAATCGGAGATTGGGACAGACGCAACAGTTTCTAGCACACAGTATCTCCAGTGTCACATCTCCTAGTGTTGTAATGTCACCTCTCTGTCTAGATTTCTTAGCTGAGCTCCCACATCACTCTACTGTACTATGGTGTTTTTGGTGCTCATTGTTATTTATTAACATTAGTAGCAGATCCCCTAGTCGCTCAGCGGGAAGCACGTAGCACTCCCACCACAGCAACAAAAGTTTGAATTGCGCTCAGTCAACATTATTCCAATGTAATTTTATCAAAGTAAATCCACCTTTTAAAAACAAACTAATACCAGTATCATCCCACCGTCCGCAGCGTTGGCAAATCACCAAAACGTTTTGACAGCCAAAAAATTCACACACTTTTTCTTATCAGAGTAGACATCATACCAGGGAATCGTCACACCCTGACATGTTTATGTATATTTTTGTCTCCCTTCGCTTCATTGTTCCATGTGATAGAGGCCATACTGGTGTGTCCTAAAAGCGGTGTGATAGATATGGATAGAGAGAGAGAGAGAGAGAGAGAGAGAGACAGAGGGGAATGTGTTTGTAGACCCAGTGCCAGAACTGGCATTTCAGCCAAACATTCCTCTGTGTTAGATACGGACAAGTTGGGATTAAGGCACATTTATTTAATAAGCATGAGATATTTCGTGATACGACACGGCACAACTGCAAGACGCCGATTTTTTTTTTTTTTTTTATCATGAATGAAGGGTCACATAGTTTAATGCCCTCTATGCAATTTGATCGACTATATGCAAGCGTGGTTTTGACTTATAAGGAAACTGAGATTTGTGCATGAAAAAATCTGTGAAAGTTGATAGTGCTATTTTTCTTTCTTTCTACATTGTAAAACAATGCTGAATCCATACAAAATACGCAATAATCTCATTTGATATTGACATTTGTCTGCTTTTTATGCTCCGTAAAGACTTCATAACGCCTCTAATCTGAGGTTCTGTTGATTGGTGATTTTTAACGCTGGTAACACTAAATAAACTTCTCCTCTGCAGCAGAGGTAAGTTTTGGTTTTGTTTTCCTGGAATGGTCTTCATGAGAGCCAGTTGTATCATGGTGATTGATGTTTATTAGCAAATCCACTCAAACTCAAACAAAACTATCCCAGAACAGCTGACCGTCATGTCTTAAAATAACTGTTGACTATTGTGGCACGTTGGTGTAGTTGTTAGTACTGTCACCTTGCACCTCCAGGTTCAATTCCCGTCTCTGTGTGCATGGAGTTTGCATGTTCTCCCCGTGCTTGGTGGTTTTCCTCCGGGTACTCCGGTTTCCTCCCACAGTCCAAAGACATGCAGATTACGCTAATTGGCGTTCCCACAGTGCACATAGTGTGTAAATGAGTGTGTGTGTGCCCTGCGATGGATTGGCACCCTGTCCAGGGTGTACCCCACCTCATGCCCTAAGTCTCCTGAGATAGGCTCTAGACCCCCCTTGACCGTGTATACAGGATAACCTTTAGGTTTATTTGACCGGATTTGTCAAATAAACCTAAATCAGTATACAGCTGTTATTTCACTTCGATGTAATTCTTTTGTATCACCAATAGCCATTGTGATAAAACAGCTTTACAGGAATCTGTGTGTAGATTTGGATCCCCATCAAGCAAACCAGGGATAAAAAACTCCCCGATTTGACAAAAGCATGTAACCTTGAAAGGAACCAGACTCAAAAGAGAACTTCCTCTCCTTTGGATGACACTGGAATGATTATAAATCAATCCTGTACATAGGTGTAGAAGCGTAAAGTCAAACAGTACTAAGTGCGTGCAGAAAGGATGTTCAGTACGAGATTTTGAATACGCTTGTAAGTGCATGCAGCAATTATAACCTTACAGTGTAAAATACGTCATACTTTCTGATTTACTGTTGCAGGTTTTGAACTATGGTACTTAGTTTTCATGTTTTCTGTCTTTCCATGTGTTTTAGAGAGCCAAATCCAAGATGGCAGCCTGCTCCCGGCTCCAAGGCTGCAATGTTGGTCAAAGTGAACAGCAATGGCAGGAACCAGCACATCACCCCTGCTAGTCCTCGCCCTGTTTTTAATATAACCCAGTCCACCAGCAGCACCCCCTCCCCTAACCCCACACTCCCCAACAGAACTGCCTCCTTTGGCAAGATGGAACCCAAGCAGTCCTTTCATCTCCTCAAAAAGTCCGACAGTGGCAACTTCAGCATGGTGATGCCCAGCTCTGGCGTCCCTTCATCTGCGAAGGTGGTCCGCCCATCTTCCCC
The DNA here is from genome assembly GCA_030014305.1 of Clarias laeviceps. Lineage (NCBI taxonomy): Eukaryota > Metazoa > Chordata > Actinopteri > Siluriformes > Clariidae > Clarias > Clarias laeviceps. Next base: position 15,209,759 of record JAQMYJ010000015.1, on the reverse strand, counting down.
TCAGTATGCCGCCACACCCCCTGTGCCAATCTATGATGAGCCTCCAGCTTCGGATCCACCCATTTACGATGAACCGCCAGCTGACATGGAGGTGGAAGGGGCTGACTACCCGACCCACGACCCATATAGACCTACACACAGCATGCCGCGATTGGCTCCACCCACTAAACTTCTCCCGTTCCCGCAAGTCAAGCACAAGCGCCATCCCTCGGCAGGCGAGTACAGTGCAGCTGGGCGTGAATGCATCAAGCACATGGTGAATGTGGACCTCCAGGCGGGAGAGAGACCAAAAGAGGAGGCTTCAGTGGAGAAAAAGCAGGCATGGCACAGCCGTCAGAGCAGCCTGGCATCTCAGGAGTATCCACCCCCCTCCGCTGTCACCTACCAGGACTCGGGCTACTCGACAGGCCCCTCGCCGAGTCTGCGCAGGAGGACCCGCAGAAGGGTAGTGCCAGGGCACGGGGCGGGGAGTGGCAGCGAGCTCAATGACAAGCTCATGGCTGAGATGAAGGTGGCATTAATGAGCTCCGAGGGTTCGCTGAAGAGCACGACACTGCCTGGACCAAATTCAGGCTCAGGGGAGGACGTGATGGGCAGCGAGCGTTCACTGTACAGCAGACACGGAGATGCGGCAATGATGTCACAGGAGGGGTTAGCAGGGGGACAGAAGAGGACGTACGAGAAGGTGGATTCGTTGGAGAAGAGTGAAGCATCTCATACTAGTCTGTCTTCTCCAGAGCCGCCTGCATCACCCTCACAGGTAGAATATTGATGAGTTTCAGGTCATACATGAACCTTTACTCTGGTTTGTTTATTGTGTGTAAGTTTACATATGGTTTTCACAATACCCTATAACAGATCAGAGATTACTGGGATGTAATCATTTCTCTTGCACCGATCACAGTGTTATGCTAAAGTGATCCAATTCTTTAGGCGAAAGTTCATAAACATGAAAGCAAAAATTCTTGGCACCCATGGTGCTACGTTTTCTACTAGTGCAAAATTTAAGTTCTTAAGATGAAAGTTCGCAAGGCAGGGTGTCCGTATGCTGAGGTACCAGGGTACTTAAGGTATGGTACTAGAAGGCTTAAAAAAGCTAATATTTTTCATGCAAAAACAAGTCTTGTTCTTGACAATCACTCTAGTTATGATGAATAGAGATTCCCTGATACATTCAGTAGTATTCCTTTAATGCTCTTACTTTCACTCTTTTACTGTCTATCCTGCCTTTTCTTTAGTCACAGCATTTCTCAGTTACTTTGTTGGGATGGAAAAGCAAAACATCGGTCTACATCCGGTCGCCGTGGAAACAATACAGTAGTGAGGCACTAAGAGCTTCCTGTCTCAGAGGGAGCAAGTGTTCCAGTGTTCCATTCCAAGCATGTGTTTGTGTGTTTGTGTGTGTGTGTGTGTGTGTGTCCACAAGGATAGGAATATCTGACAGTTTGTAGGGGACTTTGGGCTGGTTACTGTTTTTTTTTTTAGATAATAAAAACTACAGCATTTATTTTAAAAAAAACACATAAAGACGTTTTGACCACTGACGTGAAAGTGAGTATTAGTAGTAATTAAGAGTAATTTTTATTATTAATTATGATTATATGATTTCCTGATTCGCATGACAAACTGGGTGTGTTGTTAAAATTTCATGGATTGCTTTTGGTGCGAGTGCTTATTTCAGTTCAATTTTTCAATTTAGTTGTTCATTATTTTGGAAATCGGAGAGCATAAATTGATGATGGTGATGATGATGATGGGTAATAATGAGAGGAAAGAGATTTGGAGTAAAGACAGAGTCAGCCTGGGAGATTTTATCACTCAGGCAGGTGGAGAGAGAGAGAGAGAGATGAGAATGAAAGCAGATTATTTTTATTAAACAAATATGTATGAAATGAGGTGATAATTTTCAAATAACACAACATCCTAAGCATTTTGTTTCATCTTGTACCACAGGACTATCACAATTATTAATGTATTTGTGTTTACTAAAGAATGAGACGCTACAATCTTATCCATTTGTAGATGTGTTTAATGTCAAGCTACGTCCTCTTGTTACGTGTATCAGTCCTAAGGGGTAGTGATTTAATAAGACAAATTGTTATGTTACCTCAGTGGACAAGCTTTAACTGTTACAAACTGTAGACTGTTCGTAAAGCACTCAACAACATATCAACAACTGCACAATTTTTTAGTCTGTTGCTATAGAAACAACAGCATCTTACAATAAGCGCGTTAATATAAATTGTGCAGCCAGCACTATTATTAGAGCTGCTGTTATATAAAGAAATAATTAACACCGATTAACCTCCGACTAAATAAACTTCCTCCGTGTCTTTGTCTTTCTCTGTTACCTCTGTCATAGTAGGTGCCTTGGTCTGCTTCCAAAAGTATTTTTATTGCAAATGTGAAACGTGAAGAACATCCCTGTGGAACAGTAGGAAAAGAAAAAAAAGAACCAGCGCCACCTTCACCTACTGCAGTGCTTTGTTTTTGCAGACAATAGGGGTTTGTGTGTGTGTCAAGATATGTTAGATGCATTTGTATTTTTAAAGATTGCTTTCCAAGTGACCTCATAACAGTTAACCTGTCTCAGTCCGTGTGTTTGCTTGAGAAGTTTGCACGTTCTCCCCGTGCTTGGTGGATTTCCTCCTACAATCTACAAGACATACATGTAGGTTGATTGGTGTGTGTGTGTGTGTGTTTGTGTTTTTTTTAATTGCCCGTAATCCAGTTCAGGTGTACCTTTGCCTTGAGCATCCTGGAATTGCCTCCTCCCCACAACCCCCCCAACTCTACACATGATAAGCAGTATAGAAGATGGATGGATGGTTTCCATGGAACGAACAAAGAAAAGTGATTAAACAGATAGCTATGACACCAAAGGAAAGATATTTGCATGCACACAGGCTGTGTCAAGAAGGAATCATCATTTGGTGTCTGGAGTCGTAGGGAGCGAAACAGATGCCTGGAGGGATTTCAGCCAACATGCCGAGGGGTCGGAGCTGAAAAGTGACCCATGACTGATTGAACAGGACAGCGTGAAAAAGAAAAAAAGCTGATTGGTATTGTTAGCGTCATCTAGAAGAAGGTCACAAATCAGGCTAGGATACCAACCTTGAGCTTTGATTTTTCTGTGGTAATATAAATCTTTAAGCGTGGATGAAGAAAATGAGGTGAAGCAGTCAAGACAGAGGGTGGAGCGGTCAGGAAAGACGTGACTATAATGTGGGTAGAACGGCTGGATCTCAACCATAATCTCTATGTTAGCGATCTGCTCTTATGGCTCACTGCTCCACAATTCCACATGCTTCATTTACCATTAAATCAACCATAGTGCATGCTCTCTCTCTCTCTCTCTCTCTCTCTCTCTCTCTCTGTCTTATGAAACCTTAACCATTTAACTAGGCAGCATAAATCACATATGCAGAGTTTGGAAAATCCGACCTCAAAAGGGAAGTTGACAGATGGCACTTCATGGCAAATTCATCTAAGAAATAATTTTTAATAATGATATGCATAATTTATCATGTGGCTATGAGCGCTGTCACATGTGGATACGAAGCCTGTGGTCATCTGATGGTAATTCTTTGGCTGCGATGATCCTTATGAGACCACAGTGTGCCTCTGTGATGAAAGGGTAGGCTGGTGGTTCAGTGATGTCACATTCAGTACCTTCTCCTTTTAGCCACTCTTTTGCACTTGGCTTAATAACATGTGTTTTAAACAGATATGCTGTGATTTGTAAAGCAAAGAACATGATATCAAGGACCGTATGTAGTAAATAGATTATGATTGGTGCCGTGTAATAAGGCGAGTACCGAACAGAGGGATTGGAGGGACTGAGAGCAGACAGAGAGATTGAGAAGAAGAGTGAGGCTTAAAGAGTTTCATCTTCTGAACGAATTTCCATATTGGGTTCCCTATTTTGGGAGCAAGTGCAAGTTTGTGCAGATGTTTCCAGGCATTCGATCCTGTTCTGGTTGTTCTGGTTACAGAGGAATGAGTAAGCGTATCACATGCCGCACACACAGCAAACACACACATTTGTCTTGCTATCCTTGCAAGGAGCTTTCACTGACATCCTTATTTGCCTTAACCTTAACCTCAGAAACCAAAATGTTCAAAGAAAAGCTGCATATTTTGTTCAAATAGCAACAACAGAAGTCAACATTTCAATCATCTATATTTCCTGCCACAGATGTTTAGTTGAAGCAGCTGGTTTGGTTTGTTAAATATCTTTGAGAGCTCATGTCACCCTGACATTCAGAATGACTTCTTGTTCTTCCATCACTTAGGCAGGAACACTGGAATCCAAGAGCCAGCCTGATTTCTGCTCCAAAAGCGGAAAAGACCACGACGATGACGGGCCGCGTCACGGCGCCACTTCCGTCTCCTCGCTGCCTGCGCTCCAGGCGCACGCCCCCGCCCCTAGTTCCACCTACCAGTACCCCTACTCTACCCTGTGCAAACCCCCAGTTGACACGGATATAGAAGCATGGGCTACCAAAAACCTGAACCAGCACACGCGAGGTCTGCTACGCCGACGCATCTCTATCGCAAACATGCTGTCATGGAGCAATGCCTCCATCAGAAAGCCCATGCTGATCACGAGCGATCGCGCCATCAAAAAAGAAGCGTGTGAAATGTTCAAGCTGGTCCAAACCTACATGGGTGATCGTCAAGTGACACGCCTAGACCGTCGCCATGTCGCCCTTCATGTAGTGACCAAATGCTGGAGCATGCAGGGCCTGAGGGACGAGCTGTATGTCCAGCTGATCCGCCAGACCACGGACAACCTGAACCTCAGCAGCCTCTGCGCCGGCTGGGAGCTCATGGCCATCAGCCTGGCCTTCTTCTCTCCATCACCCAAGTTCAGACGCTATCTTGAGGGCTACATTCAGAGATACCTGGAGCCCAGTAATGACAAGAAGAGTAAGTATGAGTGAATTATTTATGATGATCATAAACTCTATGCGCAGTGTGAAAGAAAATGTGGATGTAGCTTTAAACCCGTGATGTTTCCGAGAAGTGAGAGCAATCGTTAACGTTGTCTGGTTTTAAGTACACACTGTATACAACAGTGCACACAACAGGTAGCTTATAACAGGTAACTGGCCATTTTGGAAAACCAGCAATGAATGTTTAGGTTTCAGGTGCGCTTGTCTGGCTCAGGTCACTGCCTCGTACGCATCGAGAGTCAATATTGAATTCTGTACTAAAATTAAAATGGCCTGGTGCCTGTTCAAACAGGATGCAATGCTGGGGAACGGGAGAAAAATAAAACACCAGGAATACTTGAGGTCATAGTTCAAAAGAACAAAGCATGATGCGTTTTTCACAGTGAACGTTAAAGGGTGTGTAGATATTTTGCAGATAAATGTATGAACATAAAAGTTTTTTTATTCTTTCCTTTTTGTTATCAGTATTGCAGAGGATTGTGGAACAACAGGACATAAAAAACAAGAAGAACTCGAAGTCCAGGAAGAAGAGGAAGCAGAACAATGAAGAAGAGGAAGAACAGGGTACATGTTAGTAAAGCATGGCACACACACAAGCACACACACAACCATCGACAAACACGTGCAGAGATGATTCACTTTTATAGCGGGATTGCTGTGCTGTTTACTGTACAAGGTGTAAATGCATAGTGACGTAACCTATTAAAAGACAGGATCAAATATTTTTATACAAGACCTGAGACTGTGTATCTTTCACATTTTCCTCTTTTAATTTCCTGCCTATAATCAAGTCAAATCATGTGCAGAATAAAAGAACACAGTTATTGGAGTAAAAACTTCCTTTATTGATGCTAATGCATTTATTGTCTTACTGGTGCTTAAATACCATCAAGTTTTTTCAGTACACCAGAGCCATGATTAGACTGCATGCTTCACGTCTGAAACACTGGCCTCCCAGGAACTCCCTTAATATGTCCCCAAACATATGTAGAAATGGCTTGGAGTGAGGTCAGGACTGTGCGGGGATTGAGGCAATAACTCACAGCCGAGTTCCTGTACTGTGCAAGTGGTGTTCGTGGATGACTGTGTGTACAGTTTTCACAGACAGGTGCTTTTTTTTCCACAAGTTGGCAACAAGTTATCTGTTGATTTTCAAGAATCAGGCATTTCGCTCGCTGAATGTTCAAATGTTCAATTCAAACAAATATCTCATCACCGTACTGTGCTTGAAGGCAAATGTCCATTCGTTTTACACCTCAATTCACGGAAAGTTAATAAACGTCCCTGTTTGATTTTGTAGTTATGAAAACTAGGTTTCTGTGACCTGAAAGACCTGATCTCTTTTAACATATATCTCAAGCAGAAGTTTTTACTTTTTAAATCTGCTTGTCTCTAAAGCTAAAAAGCAAAAGAGCCAATTACATTTTCATTTGACATTATCATTACTCTCATGGACATTATGTCTCCTGCTACATTTGAAACCTAACGTACTTAGAGAATCTCAACCTTCCCGCTCAACTGTAAAGAACCTTTTCCTGTGGCAGGAGAGGTATCACTTCTGTTATCTGCTTACAGTATGTATGTTCTGCTGTGTCTGCTTACCATGTATGACGTCACAATGCCTTGATCTGATTACCAACTGAATTCATCAGGTCCATGTCCAACAACAATTTGATGAAATTTGTAAAAGTTACTAAATGAGAAACTCACACTCAGGCCAGCAAGAATTAAACTTGACTCTGCTTGTTATCCCGCATCATTTTTGCAGGCAAGAAGTGAAGGCCTAAATGATCACATCTCTGTGCTATTCTGGCTCAGTATGTTTATACGTTCTCAAAGTAGAGAAAGCAAAGTTTGCAACTTTTTTTGGCTGTTTTCCAGAAATCAGGCAACTGACATCTGTTTTTCCAGTTTGTGGAAACTGTAAGAACGAAAGGGTTCTGCTCTTCTCATGGATGAAAATGACACAGTTCCTGATTTATTTAATCTGGGACTGTGATAATTATGTAAAAAAAATTAAAAAAAAGCAATGTAAAAACATTTTAGAAGAAAATTTCAAAGGAATTTGACCTTTACTTTGATGACCTTTATGATGCAACATTTCGCTCATGTTTTGCTGCTCGCCGTTTCCAGCATGCCAGTATAAGCGTGCACAAAACAAACTCCCGACGCATGCGTGACTCATCAAAGTAGAAATCAAAGTATCGTGGAATTTTTCCACTTTTGCCTGCGGCTGTGCCGATACCTATGGTAAACTCCTCAATAAGTGGTTGTTAGTTAAACGCAGCTAATTTAAATGCTGTTTAATGTTCTGTGTATGAGGAAATAAAAAAGTTGGAACTATTTGCCAAACAGTTTTAAGGGTCCAGAGATACATATGAGGATTTCAGCAGAGTGATGTTTTGACTGGTTGCAGATGATAATGATGAGCCAGCGCACACACATTAAAGAAGAAAAAAGCTTCCTTCCATGGTTCCTGGCTGTCTGTCAGTTTGTTTGAATATCTATACACACACACACACACACACACACACACACATTTGCGCGCACGATTAGAGCTCAGTGCAGCGAGATAATCTCCAAGTCCCACGCTCTTTTGGTCCTCCTCCAGAGTGCTTAGAGAAAGTGAGAGATTAAGAAGGAGAGCAAAGAAAAGAGAGCGAGAGAAGGAAGACCCTGCTGTTTTGAGTGGAGACTTTAACAAGATATGCATTAAAAACTGAGTAGGAAAAAGATAAAAGAAGGTAGAGGGCAGACTGTACCCTTTTTTTTTTCCACCTGAGCCCACTTTCATCCAGTTTTTTTCTTCTTCTATGCCATTTCCCAATTTCAAAGACTGTGACACTAATAAAGCTTCCTGTTAAGCAGATAATAACTTGCCCGCACAGAGAGAAACAAATCTTCTCAAAGCAGGAACGTCTCAAGACGCAATGATCACACACACTCTCTTTCTTTCTTTCCCATCATAGTGCTACATGAGAGAATCTTTAGTTCGGTGGCGTGCAGATGTTACTCACCACTTCTACACACTCGCCTGCAGCTCAGCTGAGTATAATTAGCTGAGTCAGAATGAGTGTGCGTGTGTAAGTCATCCCGACCTGCTCGTACAACATCATATTCAGAGGCTTCCGCGAGGTAAAGACCAACCACAGAGCCGCGTGCAGCTGCGGCCAGGGATGCGTCAGAGTTGACTCGTAGACCACAGCTTAGAAATCAATGCACAGACTCATAGCTGATTAAAATTATATATATATATATTTGGATTGTTGTTGTTGTTTTTTTTATGTGAGATTGCCTTATCTTATGCTTATCAGCTAAGAGGATGATCGGATGGTGATTTTTATTATTTTTTTCCCCGATTATAAATTAACTCAGTCCCCAGCCTGTATACAACGGTTTTCCATAAAAGGTCGATTCATTAGCGCAGCAGACACAATAGAGGAAGTGGGTGAGCTGAGGAGAAGGCATAAGCTTACCAGTGTGTTATTGTAATTGGAGTTCGCCTCACAGGCATTTTCACACTCTGAAAATTACAAACTGCTCCTTTAAACGCTCTTCTCTCAAAGCACAAAGGTTAGATTAGTCATAGTGGTGTGTGACAGGAGCTCTGGCTTACTCAGGCCTCCTCTCTGGTCTCTTTAAGCCCTGTGACATTCTCCGAGTACATTGTCTCAGTTGTAAAGTGTCTGTCTTTGCCCTCGGATTAGTTTTGTTTATTGGTCAAAGTTTCAGGATTTGGAAAACGGCTTAACACGAGCCGGGTGATTTGTTGCTACCCGGTCAGACTAGTAGTGTTTGAGCATGGATTAAATATCAGACATATTAATAGATGTAAAACATTCACTTGAGCTTGTTGTTATGTTCGAGTTGGCTGAAGAATTTCTTACAAATGGTCTTATAGAGTTAAATTTAAATTCAAATTTTATTTGTCACATACACAGTCATACACAGTATGATATGCAGTGAAATGCTTAGACGACCTGCCGTGACCTTAAAAAACTAAGATTATCAATAAGAAATAAATTATGGAATAAAAGAATAAAATATGGAAAAACTAGCTGTAGAAAATATAGAAGATAAGAACAAAAAATAAAATATATAATTTTTATTTTTTTAACTTAGCTGTACAAAATATAGATGATATGGCTGTACAAATATGGAAAATATAGAAACTGTTGTGGAAATTGACATAGGATTTAAATAGGAAGGTCCGGAGTGTGCAAATATGCATGAATGTGAAGATAATACATAATGACCATTAAATAATTAATTATACTTATGATTAATTATTGCTCAAAGCTTATTCTTGTGCACATTTGTTTTTTAAGTTCATAGTCTAGATAACTTATGTATGTAAATTATGTTTTAGGTTCTGTTTAGGCAGATTTTGCCCTAAGGGAAAAAATGTGGTGTCTTTAGTCTTTGACACAATCTTGTTTTCTCATCAATCTATATTAAACATATTCTGTTTCAGTATATAGACTTTACAAGACTATACAACCCTCAAACTTCAGCAGAGCTTTTTTTAGATTTCAGTTCCTGACGTTCTATGCGACTTTTAAGTTAAACTATAAGACTCAATAAACCCCTTTACCTGTGATAGTACACGCCTCGCCCTCTGGTGGCTGATCGATTTTAGGTATAAAACGCCGCCAAAGTCAAAAGGATTAAAGCCGAAAATGTAATATAACATTTTATTTATTATTAATAATATTTGCAGTAAATAATTCAGCATGTTCAGAGTTTTCTGTTGATGTGAAGTTAAGCACTAAGCACACCATCACATTCAAGGATTAGGTAATGAAAGCTTTTTTTCTGTTTGTTTTTTGAGGCACAGTAACACGACATTTGTGTATTGTGATGTGATGAGAGATTTGCACATAACGAGGATTTTAACATCTTTAAATTGGGAGCAGCTGATTTTATAACTATTGGACATTTAAAAGAAAGAAAAGCAAAGCCCTGTCTGTAGACCAAACCAGGATTGAGTTGTCAAGGCTCTAAGGTAATGAAATGAAATGATAAAGAAGTGAAAGAGCGTAAAAATATTTTCCGCATGGTCTGTACACACATGCACACATCTGTCTTCAATGTATCAACTCATCTTTTTAATAACTGGCTTGAAAGGATAGAAAGATGGAAAGATAAAGACCTTTACTAAAGGAAAGTCCTTTGTTGCCAAAAGTACTAGCGGGCAGCGTGGGCTTCAGGAAACCCGCAGGACTGAATTGTTTCTCGTCGTGAGCTGCGTGCCAGAACTGAAGTCCTGTGAAAGTGGAGCAGATTTCAAGGGGTTTTGAATCATTGAGAGAGGGTTCAGGCAGGGGCCTCTCACTGTGCCAGTGTGGAGGGCTGTTGTGTGGCAGCGGGTGGACGGGGCAGGGTCACGGGGGTTCTAAGAAAAAAAAAAGGATGCTTTCCTTAATATGTTAAGCACTTCATTGAAAAGCTGAGATTCTTCACTTCTATGGGATTAAAGAAAAGCCATTACAGCACTGAGTATTGGTATGCAAAGCAGCCCATTGCTATATCTCCTTTCTTTCTTCTCCCTCTTCATCTCCTCACTCATCTCCTCCCACTTGGTCTGGCCTGAAGTACCGGTGTCAGTCGGTTGTTCTTTGTTTTTTCCCCAGGCGACTCACACAAGCAAAGGAGGATCGAGAGAAACAAAACAAGACAATAAAAAGAGAGAGAAAGAGAAGGAAGGAGGCAGAGAAGGAGATGTGTTGGTGGGAAAACATGACCAGTACTTAATCACGGATGAATAAAGGAAGTTTAATTTTTTTTTAAATGATGTAAACAAGAGGATGCTTATAAATGGGGAAATTAAAAAGAACTAGGAAGAGGAAGTAGATTTAAAAAGATGAGAGGAAACGAAAGTGGGAAAGAGAGACGTCAGTGGGTGTGAGATGGATCAGACAGAAGCAGGCGCTTGTGAAATGTCTGACCCGTGTGTTGCTCGTGTTTTCACTGTCCTGATAACTGAAGAGTCTCTGATGTAAAACACCAGCTGGAAAATCTGCATGCTTTTTCTTTTTTTTTTTCCCCTCCACCATTTTGGCTTCTAACCAGGCTGAGGGAGTTTAAACTGGCTCAGGTTACAAACTTGTCTTTGCAGGCTGTAACATATCTTAAGTGGCTTTGAATCATCCAGGGTGCACTGTAGGTGTGTGTGTGTGTGTGTGTGTGTGTGTGTTGTAGACTATAAAAAGCTGACCATTTGTTTCTTCAGCTCAGCCAGAAGAGGTGCTTTTCCAGAGGTGTGAAATCAGCCATGCTGAGACATCTTACGGGGAATGGAAAAAAACGTTTCTCTGTCCATTCTGTTTCTAGGAAACTTTTATATAATTTATCCTTCTTATAATCTCATTACAGTAGACACACGATACTGCTGCTGTTTTCATTGTAGATCATTTCTAACAGGCTTATTCTGTTCATCACATGCAAAAATAAATGCTCTTGTACCTCTTGGTAGCTGTTTCTATAAGCCACAAGTCTTCATGTAAAGTTTACACAGTTGTTAACTTCAAGGAGAATTGTTTGTTTGTAAAATGTGGTTGTTTAGGTGAGGTCATCCCATCCCCTTTCTTCGTCAGCTTTAGAAAACCTCATCCTCGGTTTCGTCTCATCTTCTTCTTTTTCTATATCTGCTTCTCCTTTTCCTTTCCCCTTCTCTTTTCGTTATTGTTGTTTCTGTGGTCCAGAGATCGTGCCATGCTTCAGATTTCTAGATTCTAGTCCACTAGGCAATAACATCCCACAGGATGTGAGGAAACACACCATATTAAAGCGGCTTGAACTCTAATCTGCCGTCCCGTGGTCGTAGTCAGTGTGCATTTAGCGCTTGATCTTTTTTCCCAATATGCAACAAGCTGTGTTCTCCGAGTATGTGAGAACAGGGTTCATCATAAATTTTGTGAAATATAGTTACTTTATTTTATATCATTATCATTTTCTAACCTGCTCGAAATGTTACAGTTGTGGCTATGAGAGTTATTTCACTTCCACACACCATTACTCCACTGCAGTGTGTTCATAAAATCGCTGGCGTAACACTTTCCCTCGATTCCCAAGTGGTACTGCAGTAATGACCGAAAAATTTGCATCTGTTTGACTTTGTGTGTTTGAACTTGCCTGTATTTGTAGTGACACCTGCCTTATTGGTTTACGCCATGTACAGTATATTTTTCTTTGCTTCGACTAATTTGGAGTGAAACGTCCTGAAGGAATACTCAAGCTGTTTTTCATCTAAACCCTGAACATGCGCTAATGTAACTAAAATATACACACGCAAGTTCAGCTCGACACAATTCATATTCCAACAAAAAAAACTCTTATTAGCAAGGGACTGCAATACATTCTGTTCTTACAGGAACTGCTCTTTGACCCTTTGGGAAGTTCAACACGATCTAAACTATTCCCATGTTCATGCTAATGCTGTATATATTCAACTCTGTCGTTGATTATTTATCTGTTATTTGTGTCCTCCACAGATCTGCCAATCAGCACTTACGCCAAATACTGCTACCGCAAGCTGCAGAAAGTTGCGGTGACTGGGGGTAAAAAGGTAGGAACGGCGTGCCTATTTATTTATCTCATTCCAGTTTATCCTTCGGCCTTAACAATAATGAAGCTGGAAGGGCCTGCAGGCAAACCGAGCAGTTGATTATTGAAAGCTATCCACACACTTGGGGTAAACAGAATGGGCTTGATGAGCTATCTGAAAGGTCAGTGGTTTAAACGGGGTTTTCCGGAGAGAACAACCACAGGCTGCAGAGAGAAAAGAAGCAATAATATGTTCAGTATGTCCCCGAGCCTGCTGAAGTGTAACATAGTGTAACAGTGTCTAAGTGCCTACATGTGTTAACAATCAGCCTTAAGAAAGCTTCATGAGAGCCACGCAGACTGGGGAAAGAGGGTCACAGTAACCCCAGAGCTTTACATCTCGCTCACACACACACACACACACAAACACAAACACAAATACACACACAGAGAAACGGAGCAGATGCAGTAGCCGTGTCACACCTCCTTCGCTGTCCTTTCCCCAGTCTCCACCCTGTAATCAGCCGTCCCACCACTGTCTCCACCGCCTCTCACTAAGGTGTTATATTTAGCAGTGCACCACGCAGCTGGTCGCTGGATGTTAGTGTGAAGTTGTGGTGCTAGTAAACGGCTGCTCGGGCACATCAAAGGCCTTTCCACTGCTCTATCACTGGCAAATATTTCTCTTTGAGAGATGTCTACATGTAACAGGTCGGAGAACCTGTATAGAAAAAATGAAACTAATTGAAGGATAAAAAAACACTTATCTATTTTCTCCGTGCTAGCAAGAACGATGCTAGAGTTACACCATGTGACTAAAGTGTGTTTCTGTCAACTTCATGTGACTAGTTTGTATAAGACGTTCAACAGGTTTTCAAAATGTGTGGCACTCACTCTTGCTCCGTGTCACTCCAAAGGGTCTGAGGAAACCTACCCTGGATGAGATTGATCACGGGAGGAACGCCATAGTGACGCCCTCGCTGTTCGGGAGCGCTCTGGAGGAGATCATGGAGAGGCAGAGCCAGCTGTTTCCTCACAGGAGGCTGCCCTGGGTGCAGGTGCAGCTATCTCAGTGCGTTCTGGCACTCGGTGGAGCCCAGACCGAGGGCATCTTCAGGTAAGAGACATATATATAGAGTGAGAAAGCTAGTAGGGACATGAACATGTTGAAGACATAAACTAGCATGTTCATATCAAACAACAACTACCAACCACATTCTTCCTCCATGACGCACAAAGCCAGAGAAGCACACTTTTTTCCTAATAGTTGCTGCAGCACAGTAGGCTTGGATTAAAGCAGTATCTGACGTTGGAGCTCACAGACGTGATTGTGGTTACAGTACAGGGAATAGAGAGTGATACCGTCCTTTTCTCTTATTACAGAAGAGTGCTATAGTTCTCCCTGCCTGTGGCATCATAGAGACCTGCCCTTGTATTCTCTCAGTGCTTTTCTGATTTAGGCATTCCTAAAAGTTAAAAAGTCAAATCCTTTGTCAATGCAGAGCACACCTTTAACTAATGATGGTGTAAGACTTCGGTTTGAAGAGACAGAGATGGATCATTTTTGTCACGAGGAGTGGAATTCATAAACAGAAATGCATGGAGTTCAGGTGTGACCTTTCCATCCAAAAGCATTTTCTTTATAACTTGATTATGCATAATTACCGACCTCGATTGCAACTATTTCTTGCATCTAAATAAGCTACTAGGTTGCGTACATACATAGCAGTGTTTATTTTCTGCAGAAGGGCTAAGCCGAACATGGGGCGGGATATATAGAGTTGCTTTTGTGTTACCGATGATGACAATAAAAGGATCCAAAAACACTGCATATTTCCCAAACCTGAAGGGGTGTCACTTTCCAAAGAGGGTTCCAAATCCACTGAATCATGAGGGAAGATAAGAGTTCATCATTCCTCCTCTGCAAAAGTATAGATAATTATAGCAGCCAAACAAGTGTGTGTGTGTGTGTGTGTGTGTGTGTGTCCTCCTCAAGACTTGAAAACTAGCTTTCTGTGAAGTGTCATCTTCACACATGCTCCGAAGCTCTGAGAAATCCCCGGTCATTGGGTGGTCCCTACAGGAGCTGTTTATCCAAACTGACCCCCATTTGTTAGACATTTGGCCAAAAGGCAAACAAAATGAAACGGATTAATCACTAACACGGAACAGCCTTTCATTGAAGGCCAGCTGATGTGTGTTCGGAAAAAGAGAGCGCTTCAATACACCAAACAGCTAAACAGATGTAACGGCAGATTCCTTCAGGGTCGTGACAGATATATGAGCACATGAATTATATTAACGCTCTGTTTATCACACTGCGAATGATAGTGTGGGATCAGTTTTTCCTTTCATATGCCAATAATAAGTGCAGCACTGTGGATATGTTCCACCTCATGCTACAGTGTACATGTGGAGCTAGAAACGACAAACACATTCTTTCCATCGCTCTCTTTCCCTTTTTTAATGGCCGTTTTTATGATGCTCGTCACCTGTGTGCGTCCTGTCAGGAAATCTGTCCCTCATCATTTGTTTGTCTGGTATCTTCTATTTTTAATGCCCAGGTTTAAAGGGTTATTTGCTTCAGGGCCTGCGTGTATTATTAATGCATCACTTGTTCCTGTGCACAGGACACACGCACAAATGACCATTCAAGGATTTTTCTTTTATGAAATTGAATTGTAGCATGTTCATTTGGGTTTGTCTTCAGATTCATCTAAATATAGCTTTCGTTCTTTGTACTCAGAGATCTTTTGTTGAATGAAAAATGTTTCATGATATGAAAAGTGCATGGACTAAATAACTGTGCAAACCAACCCTCATTTCTTCATGTTTTGCTTCTAGAGAGCCAGACTTTTTTAGTGTAGTTTTGAATAATAGTTCTCCAGGCGTACTGAAGGATTTTTTTTTTTGCTTTCATTTTTGGCAAGTTTTTTGCTTTCATTCCGTCCAGTCCCTGTACCTGACCAGTTTCAGAGGAATGTTTTTGTTTTTTAAGCCACATAGTGACCTATGAATCATTCAAGCATAAAAAAGCATTTCACTTAGGATATGAACCAGTGAGGTGCAGATGATGGCAGATGATCAGGATTAGTATAGTGGCGATGCTGAATGACGAGAGGGGAAATGAGGTTGCTGCTGAGGTTATTACATAAACAACCAATTTTTAAATCGTATCTTTAAGCACTTTGCAGTCTGTAGCTGTAAAAAAAATTAGTTATATTTATTTCTTTAATTGAATCTACATTGTTTAATTCAATGTAATATAAAGAAATGAACTGTGAAACACAATACTGTATATCCAACTGTACACATAATAGACACATTAGGAATTTATGTACCACTATGTTCTGGAGTCAAACCAGCTGCACTGAAGTTCAGTTTACCTTATTGAGAAGCAGATTAATTTAATTTTATATAAAAGACCAGTCATTTTGGCAAATAAATATAATAACCAAATGAAATACCACTTCTAGTTATCTGTAGTGTTCTCCTCCACTACTAGAACAAGATCACAGACATGACCTCACTCCGTTTTATTTGATTAAATTAAAGGTCACTTGTCTCACTATATCTTTAAGACTTTAAAGATGTCTTAGATGTCCTTAGAAGTGTGTGTGTGTGTGTGTGTGCGTTATGAGTAATGCTCCAGACGAACTACTATCAGATAATGCATTTTTCATATCTGAAACTCCTTTTATTTCACTCCTCTTCCAAATGAACCATTTCAGTGTCTAAGTGAGCTACTTCTGAGCCACGTCCCATCAGAGAACAACAGAACTCTGGCCAATACAAAAATGAAAATAGGACAAAAAGAAGGGAATGTTTTTTTTTTCTTTATTTAAGAATTTTTTATGCACACACATTGGAGACCTGCTCTGATCTGAATATCCAAAAATGACTTTAGTGAATGTTGCGCACTAGCTGAGCTTTAAATGTAGTGAGTGGTGCTGTGTGTTTTAATGTTGCAGAGTCCCAGGAGATATAGATGAAGTGAATGCCCTCAAACTACAAGTGGACCAGTGGAAAATTCCAGAAAACCTCTCTGACCCTAATGTCCCTGGTAATCGCAACACCATTAAAGACGCTTGTGATCTAATGTAACCTGTCTCAAATATTTACATGGGATTGATGGACAAGGCTGTGATTAATTTCTATCTCTGTCTCACTCTCTCAGCATCACTGTTGAAGCTGTGGTACAGGGAGTTGGAGGAGCCCGTGATTCCACAGAGTTTCTATACGCAGTGTATCAGTCACTATGAGGATGCTGATGCGGCCATCAATGTAGTCCAGGCTTTACCAGAGCTTAACAGACTGGTTCTGTGCTACTTCATCCATTTCTTACAGGTATCCCACACACACTCTCAGACATGTACTTATTCACACTTATTCATCAATATGATGAGTTGTTCTCTGAGGAGAGGACTTTGGAGGACTTCTTTGGAGGAGTCTCCAGTGTCAGTGCTTTGCGATAGCTGTAAAGTTAAAACGTTATGGAAAGTTCTGGAAAATAGTGTTTTCAAACACAATTCGTCAGGACAGAGGATTTTTTTTTACAGTTTCACTGTGACAAGAAAAGCTGATTTTTTTTTGGTCTCATTACTTTAAGAGTCTGTTAAGGGAGCGACTGTTTATAAAGCTGCTCTATTGCAAGTACTAAAATGAAAGGAGCTAACAGACATCGTAGACGTTCTCTAGCATTAAACATGACTAGAAACAAATAAAAAAGATACAGTTCTCATTCTTTAATGAATAATTTATAAAATGTGAAATTACAGATTGTATTTGTCGGTAGATCGCTGCCGTATTGAAACAGTTTAAAGGCAGGTAATCCTATCCTCCAGCGTGGTAATGGCATCGTAGATCATTTTCTTAGCTGGACGGGCAACAGTGCAAACCAGCGATTAACGTAGCTGGGGCTTTGTCACTTCATCCCCTGTGGACTGATTTATTAGACTTTCACACACAATAATGTAATGTAATGTAGTCTTTACTGGAGCGCACTGCATTATTGCTGTAAAGTTCCAGGTAATAAAGAAAGTTACACATACACATAGTTCTTTCTAAATGGTGAGCACAGGCACTTTAGATCTCACAGGGTTTCAGTCCACTTTTTCAACAAAAACAACACACAATAAACAATAATAGAGGCTTTTCTTAATGTTGTTGTGGTAAAGACTGATCAGATCTCCTAGTGAGTCAGATATTATGTTAGTCCTCGTCTTCAGATTATTAACGTAATAAAAGTTACACAACTGACTAAAATGTGAAAGTTTTCTGAAATGTTTTTCCCATCTTTCCCTCAGGTTTTTGCACAACCAGTGAATGTAAGTAAGACCAAGATGGATGTGAACAACCTGGCCATGGTGATGGCGCCCAACTGCCTGCGCTGCCAGTCGGACGACCCCCGCATCATATTCGAGAACACGCGCAAGGAAATGTCCTTTCTCCGCATCCTCATCGTGCATCTGGACACCAGCTTCATCAAGGACCTTGTGTGAATTTTACGCCTATAACCACTTGCCTCCCTGCAAACCCGCGTGTCCATGGGTGTCGCTTTCTTTACAGGGTTTTTGACCTGCGGCATTGTTGCGTGTTAACATGTCAGTGCTTTATAACTCTGAGAAAAGAATAAAAAAAGACGTTCTGGTGTCATGAGGAAAGTGATGGAGAATCTCGTTCGCTTATTAAACGTCTTCGATAAACGCTCCAGATATGAATCACCAGCAAGTGACTCACTGATTCACTGAATAGCAGCATTCGTTGGAGGTGTTTCTGTCTGAATCGACCCCCGAGACATTTTGAGGAAATGCTCCGATGCCTTGTAGCAGAAAGAATGAATGGATTCGGAAGTAAACGCCAGCATATCTGCAGCAATCAGACTGTTAACATGTGAAACCAAAAGTGCAGGGATCTGTGACTCTTTGTGTTATTACTAATAACTCTTTCTTTTCAATAAGTTGGGTTCGGACATTATTTTTGGACAACCGCTATCTTTTTTGTCCAGTGGAGTTCTCTAATTTAATATGGTTTGAGTGTGTCGGATATTTAATAGATACTAATCTCTGTGCTAAGGAGTGTATGAGGCTCTCTTTTGGTCTTAGATGGTCTGCAAACTCTGTGTGTGTGTGTGTGTGTGTGTGTGTGTGTGTGTGTGTGTGTGTGTGTGTGTGTGTGTGTGTGTAAACTGCTCATGTTGACGTGTGTCTGGAAGACAAATCTGTTGGCTTCGTCCCGGCCTGCTGACTTTGAACCTGGTGCCTGTAGTCAACTGTGTGTGTGTGTGTGTGTGTGTGTGTGTGTGTGTGTGTGTGTGTGTGTGTGATGGCTTTCTGAACGGTCATCCTTCTGTAATCAAAAGCTCAAGGCATGGAAGGTGCTTCGAAACCAACTCTCCTTTATCTCATCTCCTTCAAAGAAACGATGCGTTTGATGTAGTGCATTCTATTTTTTCTCCGTGGCGTGTGTCAGCAGAAAGGCATGCGGGTCTATTCACGCTTAGACGATATACAGTATTTCGCTCCGGCAACTTCGGCACCCATTTACAGTCCTGACTCCGGGGAGTTGGGGTGTCTGGTAGTGGTGATTGGAGGCGACTGGGCTCGTGTTGAAAACGTTTTGTCACTCATGCATGGGCTTTCATCAGTTCTCAAACCCACGTCTTGAAGACTAAAACATGACTCCATCCGCGGACGACACGGATGACTGCAAAGCTTCACGGACATAATTTTTACTGTGTTATTTTTCCATAAGACGGGGCCGATTTCATATCTCAGATGTGCGGTTAAGGACGTAGCCAGGACCCAGGCTGTAGTATATTTAGCTCTTGTGGTCAGACTTTAGGGTTTAGCATCAGCATGGGAGCGTTTTGGCTTCTGATTTTGGAGCGAGACTTTGGAGTTTTTGACCGCATGTGTTTTTGCACACAGCACACCCTGACTTCTGTTTTTGTTAAAACGTACACCCCGAAATAAGACTGTTCTATCAGACGAAAACAGTCAGGCACGATTGGCTGCTTGTTAAAACTCCATGCTGACATTTCCGCAACTATCTGTCTGGGTCCTGCTGCTCCACACTGTCAGATAGCTCACTTCACACAGCCGGAGTCATTTTCTCCAGTGCGTTTCTTCTCCTCGTCCGTGTCAATCCACGCAAAAACACGAGACCCGATACGGTGAAGAACACAGTAATCCTGCTGACGCCTCTTGTAGTCCCATATCATTGTTTGTTTAGACGTCAGATCCAAGAATTTTCCCACATGACTAATCAGCATGCCCACGCCACTGACTTCTCTCTTCTTCTGTAAATATGACTGTACGTCTCCGATTATGTTTTTACCAAACTTCTCCCTTTTCAAACAAACATTATTACATCCATGAAGCTATATTTACATCTCTCTTGTCAATTCAGAGATCTGTCATTTGTCATCTGTCTTTTTACTTTTTTTAATCTAATCTTTTTGACGATTGTGTTGAATAGTGAACAGAACTGTAGCAGAAAACAGCCACATTACTCGCATGTGTGTGTGTTGTTGACCTCCACTATGCTCCTGTATTGCACTTACCCGCATGTCCTCTGCCTCTATGGCTCTCTCTGATCCTTGCAGGGACTAATGACCTCCGACTCGAATTGTAAATATATTTTTCTCCATGGCCTCTGATGGGGACAGCTAAAAAAAAAAGATGGATGAATTTCAAAAGAAAGAATAAAATTTGTAAAATTTGAATCAAGTTGTGATTTTTTTTGTTTCTCAGTAGAAATACATCCCTTTATCATCTATTATGTTTTTTTTTTTTTTTTTTATCTTGTGATTAAAGAAAATTAAAGGATTAAAGAAAACATGTATATTACATAGAAATGCAAATGCTGTAGACTTGAACATGGTGTACTGCATTAATGCTTACAAACCACCAAGCCTTCTTCAGCACAGTGCAGAAGGATCCAGACAGGACCGCGTAACTGATTTAAATCTGTCTGGTGTTTTCCCCATATTGTGTCGATCCATCCTGCTCTGCGGCTCAAATTAGTACAATTCTAGGGTAGTTAGATGGGTTAAAGATTAAGTACCACATCTTCCCGCTGATATCTCAATCACATCTACTCCAGACATTAAATAATTTCACTGTGAGCCAGCACCATTAGACTGTAATCAGCCGTGCATTCAGATGACTACTGCTCTAAGAGCGGGACTAAATTCAGATAAATGGCTCTAATCATAAGCAAAAGGTAGGAATGAGATAATAAACATGTTTTTGCAGTTAATGGCAGCCAGGCAAACAATGCTAATAGTTAGCGATGTAACGACTAAGCTCAACCTTAATCACAGTTTCTCATTTCCTTCATTGCGTTTTTATGTACATTTTTTGCACACAGAAAATTTTAAACCTTAAACCTAGTCCAATTTTCCCATATCAATAACCAATAGAGGGGTTAAAAATGATTTCACAATCATGCATCATATAAAACATGCAAAACACTATCGCTGATAATCACCGCAGCTTTACTGAGGATGGAGAAAAGTTCTAACAAGACCACAATACCTGTTCAAATCTACAATAGTGAAGAGGATTTAATTTTACCAAAGGCATACAAAAAGAAAAGATGAAGAAGGTCTCCCCCTACTGGTCAACTGCTGCATTGCACAAGCTTCTCAGGTCACAAAAAAGTACAGTACTGTACACCCACACTCAGTCCATTGCTGCTCTTTGTATGATGTCAGTATCCTATAGTTGAAACTTACACAGCTTCATGAAATATTTATACATATAGTTATTAACATCTGATTTTTTAAATGTACTTTTAACTATGCCATAAAATAAACTCTCACTCACTCACCGTTTATACTGGTTTAAACTGTATTCAGAGTCGGAGTCAGCAGAGTCTATCACTGGGCACTTTGGGCAAGAGGCGGGTACATCCTGGACAGGGTGCCAATCCATCACAGTGAACACACACATAAACACACTCACACACTACAGGCCATTTGGGAATGCAGGTATTTGAGAGGAAACCCGGAGGAAACATGCAATCTTCATGCACACAGACCCCGAGGCAGGAACTCAGGTCGGAAAATCAGGTAGTCAGTGGTCCAGGAAATTATGGTACTGTATCCCTTTAATCTGCATATGTTCTGCATATTTTTTTTTACAAAATGAAAACAACTGTATGGTGTTAAAAGCACTGGACAAGTCAAAGAATATGCTATTGCCTGCTTTTCTAAATGGGATTAGCTAAAAAGCATTCTCTGGGTATTTACCACATGATATGTGAGGGGAGACTGACCTGTAGTTGCTCAGAGATGAGAGACACCCATCCTTCACACAGCAAACCTACATAAACACAAGGGTTAATTCATTTCGATGCAATTCAATTTTATTTGTATAATGGTTTTAACAATCAACATTGTCTCAAAGTTCATGCTTTATAGAACATAAGACACAAAAAAAGCGCATAGAGAGAAGAGTCCTAGATGTTGGACAAAATCATCCATATTGAACAAGCCTCGACTGTGGCAAGGAAAATCTCCCTTAGATGGTATGAGGAAGAAACCTTAAGAGGAAGCAGAGTTATAAAGGAACCCAGCCTCATTTGGGTGACACTGGAGAGTGTGATTGTAACTCCGGGAGGTGTTATATGATCAATGTCCTTTCTGCAGTTATGTACAGCGTACAGTGTGATGCAGATACAGCGTATGTAGAATGTTAGTGTATGTATTAATTAGTAGGTTGTTGTCATCCTTGAAATCCACATAGGGTTGGCATCGCTGCTTTGATATACCCAAATCATCACAAAGCAGAATCCTTCTGGAGCTGGTCTGTCTCTGGATGCCTCACAGTTTTGGCCTCTGTCTACTGGATCTCCAGATGCCTCGGAAAGGGTAGAAAAGGGAGCAGGTTTCAGATTCAAGAATTTGATTTGTCACATACATGGTTGTACAAGTACATGCAATTAAATACAATGCAACAAACTCCAGACTGTGCAAATTTTTTTTTTTAAGTATGTATGTATGTACAAAATAAAAATAGATTAAGGAGACAATGAAATGAAATAAATGATATACAATAAAGTATAAATATAAAATTATAAAGAATTTTGTTGTAGAAAATGTGAAACCAGTGCAAGGTGGAAAGGAAGAAGAATAGCTGCTGTTCATGATCTTAACAACACTAGACGATAATGTGCATTTAGATGTACTGGAGTTCGAGGTTATGTTGTGAATTATGTGTATGCCAGGCTGAAGAAACAACTTTAATCAACTTTTAAACTGGGAAACTGTGTCCGAGCCCCGAACACTGTCAGGAAGGCTATTCCAAGAGTTAAAGCACTGGATGATACTAATTTCCAGATATTTTTTTCCCTTAAATTATTAAGAGAAAGATCTCATTCCCCTCAGTCTTTAGTCATTTTGTTGTTATACAGTTTTGAGATTAAGTTACATTTGGTTTAGAGTGCTTTAATCTTTTTTTTTTTTTTTTGGAAATCCAAAATTTTTAGCCCTTAATTATTCACCTGTCCCAGCATTTTATTCAGTAACCAACCTAATTAAATAATTAATAGGAAAGTATGGGGTGGTTAGCACTGTCGCCTTGCACCTCCAGGGTCTGGGTTCGATTCCCGGCCAGGCTCGATTCCTGTCTCTGTGTGCATGGAGTTTGCATGTCCTCCCCGTGCTTGGTGGGTTTCCTCTGGACACTCCGGTTTCCTCCCACAGTCCAAAGATATGCAGGTTAGGCTAATTGGCATTCCCAAATTGACCGTAGTGTGTGTGTGTATGTGTGTATGTGTGTGTGCCCTGCGATGGATTGGCACCCTGTCCAGAGTGAACCCTGCCTCGTGCCCTAAGTCTCCTGGGTTAGGCTCCAGGTCCCCGCGACCCTGAATACAGGATAAAGTGGTATAGAAGATGAGTGAGTGAGGAAAGTATGGTAATTATGAGAGTAGGACTAAAAGTAAAACAGGATTTGGGCATGTGCACACAATAGAAAATGAACAGAAAACTCTCTCCGGGACTACACGTTTTTCTGAGTCACATTAAAGACTTGTTCAAAAAGAATGAATCGTTTATGAACGACCCATCACTAGTCTGGACTGACTTGTCGTGAGGCCGATCTTTGAGAAGCCCTGCTGTACAGGGTCACGAGAAGCCAGGGGACTATCCCAAGAGACTTAGGGCATGAGGGCACGCACACACTATGGGCAATTTGGGAACACCGATTAGCCTAATCTGCATGTCCTCGACCTGTGAAAGCAAACTGGAGCATCTGGAGGAAATCCATCAACCATGGGGAGAACGTGCATACTCCATGCACACAGTCAGGATTCGAACAATTAGCCCTGGAGGTGCGGGGCCACAGGGCTACTTTGAAAGATGCAGTTAAGTATTATATATTTAAATTCTATATTGAATGCAGTCTCAAAGTAATATACACTGCAAATATAAATCGAGTAGCAATCATGAAGGATTCATTCTACTGAAAAAAGAGGAAACAAATGCCTGTGTAAGCCTTTCACCTCAAGGTCTGATGTTTTGTGTGTTCTAAAATGCTTTTCCACTCATGATGGTTGTAAAAGTGGTTATATGAGTCACTATAAACATTCAGTCAGCTCTCTGATCTCTGTCATCGGCAAGGTCCTTTTACTGCTGCAGCCAGACGCAATAGTACTGACTGTAAATATTTTCTATACTATATCTCATAAACATGTATTTGCCTTATTTTTCTCATTCTCACATGCATTTCTCATCTCACTTTTTGTTAGCAAACCCAAGCGTTGATGAATGTGTGACAGAAATGCTGAGGTGAGAAATGTGGTAACAATGGCACACATCATAAATAACAATTCATTTATTTCATAAACAAGTTTTTTTTTATAGAAAGAAATCATCTTAAATTTTCTTAGGCGTTTATGATTAACTATTAATTTATAAAGAAATGCAGACAAAAAGAATGAGTACCAATTTGTAGTCATGAAAATTGAAGTGTCATGAAGGATACAGTTACTTTTATTACTTGTGAATAATGAATATCCAAGAAGAGAGTTTACAAAAAAAGAACCATATTCGACAAACAGTTGTATTTAGTGATTGTTTTTTGGTAAGCAGGGTACTTAGGGCTCAGTGGTTAAGGCTCTGGGTTACTAATCACAAGATTTGGGGTTTTAGCACTTCCAAGACTCCACTGTTGGGCTCTTAAACAAGGACCCATAACCCTTTTTAACTCCAGGGACACATGTTCTGTGGGGTTTATCCCAAGGCAAAAAGGTAAAATTCTTTGGGAATTCTTTCCCAAATAATTTTACTTAGGGAAAGAATTTAACTTTTTCTTTGGGAAAAAGTAAAAACTTGAGGAATTAGTTGGTTCTGTAAATTTCTTCCAGTGTTGAAACCTGTGTTTTTTTTCAGGTGCAGCCTGAGAACCACACTCTTATGCATTATTTGATTATGGACTTATTGGTGCAAGAAGCTCATAAGGAGTTGTTGAGGGAACTGTGCTTTTTTTTTTTTAGGATTCTTTGGAAATTGAGCTTTGGTTTAACTTGTTTTTTTATTGCTCATGTGATGTGAAGTTCCTGAGGAACTGATGCCTCTTGCCTCAGCCTTTTCACCATTGCAGCTAAAGGGATCGTAAACAGAGATCAAATTATGATGAGGTTGAACTTGAAGAGGCATTGGCAGTTGTGTGTGAAGAGGGAGTGTAAAAGGGATCAGCATGCAGCCCTGTGGTGCTCCAGTGTTTAGTCTTATGGTGAAAGAGGTGTGTTAGCCCTTACTGTTTGTGGTCTGTTGGTGGAACAGTCCAGAATGCAGTTGCACAGGTGTGTAAGGTTAATGTTAAATAGTCTGTAGTTAACTAGTTTGCTGGCAGAGCTAGGCTCGATAAATAGCATTATGATGCAGAGAGTCAATGAAACAGCATATTTTTATGCTACTTATTTAATGTTACAGAACTTTTTCTGTAATGTGTGAAAGAGGGAAATCTGACATATCCCTCAACTCATAAAACAGCCCACATGAACTATCCTGTGGACTTGGATTACACTGCGGCAAGGAAAAAAAAAACAAAAGTAAAAGACACTACATTGCCTGGCACATAAGCGACTGCTTTCAATCTCAGGGCAGGACTACTGTAAATCCAAATAGACTACAAAACCAAAAGTTAATTGATAGTGTAACACAAGTAGGAAATACACTTTCCTAATATGAGGTGTGGGCTGGGTCCGGGCCGACTTGCCAAATGGTCCGGATATGGCCCAGAGTCCGAACTTTGAGAAGCTCTGCTGTACACGGTCACAAGAAGCCTGGAGCAGTGGTACACACTGAACAGGGTGCCAATCCATCACAGGACACACACGCACATTTAAGCACTCATTCACATACACACTACTTGCAATTTGGGAACACCAATTAGCCTAATCTGCATGTGATTGGACTGTGAAAGGAAACTGGAGCACCTGAAGGGAACCCATCAACCATGTGGAGAACATGAAAACTCCATGCACACAAACCTGAGACAGGAATCAAACCATCAATTGTGGCAGTTCTAACATTACACCACCATGCCGCAGTGTCAGGGGACCTTGATGGCCATACCATATGAGGCAATCCAACTTCCTGAAGTCAAGCTGTGACAGAACGTTGGGGGTGTGCTGGCGAAATTGGGGGATGATGATGGGTTCATGTTGACCTGGACATTGCAGCAGTGGTCTACCGTCCTGTTCACTGATGAGTGTCGGGTCATCTTGCACAGAAATGATTGTCGTCAGCGCTTCTGGAGAAGGCAAGGTGAGCGATACACTGAGGTCAACATGGTCCCCAGGGTTTGTTTTGGTGGAGGAGGTGCAACAGTCTGGGCAGGCATCACCAGTCAGCGCAAAACAGATTTGGTTATTGTACATGGCTC
>JAQMYJ010000015.1:15150346-15182832 GCA_030014305.1 Clarias laeviceps | reverse complement strand
GGAGCATGAGACGTCGCTGTCAAGCTGTCATTGCGGCAAATGGTGGAAACACCCGCTACTGACATTGTCAATTTTTGGTATTTGGGGCTATCCCTGTTATTGTCTAAACTTTGGGGGTAATAAATATTAAACTAATGAAAATGGTGTTTCTTTTTATACATTATTAGTAATATAAAAGGGAACTTTTACTTATTTCATTTCAGCAAATAGGAAAAGCACTCATATAAATAACAATATCCCTAACTTATTGTGAGTAGTGTATATATATATATATATATATAAATTATATATTTAAATATTTAAATATTTTACATTATATGAATATATATTTTAGATAAAAATAATTACAAAATACAAAGTAAAAATAAAACAAATCACCTGCACTTTACCTTTGAAAAGAATCGTGACTGGTGTTAGATGAGAGCAGGAGCAGGGGGGCTACTGTGTAAGACGACTTTCACAAACTCACTTATATTATAGACATTCTGTTTGATGGCCGGTGTTTGAAAAGATTCAGTAGGCAGCATCATCAACATTTACAGTATGTCATACTGTGAGCATGTCACAGGCGTTCCTCCTCACCAACTATAACAGTAGGCAGCTTTGTCTATGGCGAAAATGGGTATGTCAGGCCAAGCTGATACCTACTGAAACCCTGGAAACATTGCAGAAACAATGGAGCAGTATGAGGAGTGGCAGCGAGCTGACCGCACACTACTTTATCAGGTAATGATAACAATGAGGCATCAGGTCCTGCATGTGGGCAGAGTCACAGCTAGCCTCTAGTCATTTTTATTTCGCAAGTCACTCTGGATAAGTGTGTCTACTACATACTATTGATACTATTATCTATCCTATAATATGAGTTTAACGCTACACTCTGAACTCCTTATATCTGACTGAGGATTTCACCCTTGTGTGTAATCTCAAGTAGATTCATTTCATATACTTATATTTAGAACTAGCTTTCCGAAACATTACAGTGATGTATTAATTAGAACATTATCTGGAAGTGCATGACTCAACTTCCAGATAACTTCACCTGGATGACTGAGAATCTTCACAGACTGATTAGAACACTGTTAATTATTTGTGAGACAAATATCACTTGCACCACAGTGGCCTCTGGTGGCCAGACGGAGGAAAACACGATTTAGCGTTTGGCCGCTAGATGCCGTTGTGGTGCAGTGTGTACCCTGACGGTTCTACAGACCGAACCGTTAGAGAAGGGGGGCTCCTCAAGACGGGCTGCATGAAAACAGAGGCTATAGAAAGTGAAAAGCAGAGAGACAAAGTGCTGACAAATTATCTTACCTGCTAGTGGAGTACAGGATATGGCAACAGAAGGCTCCAAATTAATTTATACACGAGAATAATCCTACAAACTGTAGTATTTATAATCACGAAATTACAGGGAAATCACATCACTGTATCTACTGGGGGAGAACAAAGAGTATTTTACAACACCCTGCACACAATACCAGCAAAACTTATTATTATTAATATTATTATTATTATTTGTAGTACTAGTAGTAGTGGTATTGGTAGTAGTAATAACAAATTAACACAATAACAAATAATGTTTGTTATCTCTTAACAGAATGCACTAATTAGGTTTGCTTAAAACAAAACATCAATACTACCCTTAGCAATGCATGTACAATTTTCTATAAACATCTAACTGAACACTCGATTCTTCAGAAGTATGCTTAAAAATAAAGAATTCGGTTAAAACGTCAAATAAATATGAAAGAGGGAAATGAAGGTATCGCGCATGCGCAGATGAGCGCCGGCCTTGTTCGCCGGAGAAAACAAACTGCGCGGATTACAGAGTCAGCACGCGCGCACGGAGCTGCACGGCACGCGCTGTTTTCAGTGCAGTCGGAGCGAAAATTCGGTGAGACTGAGGTAAGGGTTCTGTCTGCATTACAGAGCGGGCGTGTGAGCGCGCGCCTGAGACGCGGTATGATGTGTAGAATTGTAAATGTGCATTGATGATGATGATGCTGTTGTGATTAGGACCAAACTTGTGTTCAGTGCATGTGTTCGGATGCTAGCGCGAGCTGAGGAGGAGTCTGTCGGTTTATTCAGCGCTTTATGACACACTAGTGTCTGCTTCATACACAAATGCGCGCGAGCCGTGTCACTGAGCGCACGACTTTTCGGTGAAGTTGGTGTTTGTGCGCTCGAGCTATCATCACGCAGCTCCACGCGGCACCGAGTAGGCCGAGACGAGGCCGCTTTGAGGTGACTGTTTGACAGACAGAAGGTTCAACCAATCAGAGTCCAGGAATCGGCACACGTAAGACACTTCTGCCAATCAGTGTGCGTGTCGCCAGGGCCGAATGAACAATGTAAACCGTCTAAACGGGCAAACTTAAGAATAGTGTTGAAATAAATGCTTAAACATTTATATATTCATGTATTCACTGTGAGTTATGAGTGGATACTGTGACGTTTAGGAGTTTGACGTGCCTTATAACGCGTTTGTAATAGCAGCGCTGCTACACCGCAGCTCGCGCACACAACGTTGCGCCCACGTTTTCCACTTCGCGGAGTGCAGGAAAAGTTTAAAGCACGTAGTTTCGTTTCCACGTCGTGTCATGAGCTAAACGTTATTCGCGCGCGTCATTTCAGCGCAAAGCAAACATTAATGTCGGGCTCGAGAAGAAAAAGAAGAGGCGCGTGCTTGACGAGAAGGTAAACAGCGAAGAGGAAACGTATTGCGCGCGCCATTTGCGTCACGTCGCTTTTCCCCCCTCTCTGCCCAACTTAAACAGCGTCGTGTTCAACCGGACTCGCCACCGAGCCTCTATAGCAGCCTGATGAGATAATGTATTGATCTTTTTTGTATTGTTTGTGTTCAAGTATACCTGAACAGCTTTAGCGTGACAGCACGAGGAACTGGCTCGCGCGGTGGCTGAAGTCACGTGACCAGTGAAAGGGCTTGTGAATGGACACTGTGTGGGGAGGCAGTTACAAAATCACAGTTACCCCGGAGCTCTCATCACCACTGGGGCATAAAGAAAAGAGAAATGTTCAGATTTAGTAAACAAGCTAGGGGTGTTTCACAAAACAACATAAAGCGATCCATATTTAATTTCAATAAATACAGTTTCACTTTGTGTTCTTTTCGAGTGTAAACAACCTTAGATTAAGTAATGAAATTGAAACATATTACTAGAAGTGACATTCATCATAGTCTCCACTGTGCTTATATTAAAAAGAGAGAAATTCTTTTTCATTGTGGACGGTGTTTGCACAGGTAGTTCTGTCACAGGCGTGTCACAGGTGTTCCTCACTGAATGTAACAGTATGCGTGTCAGTGACGGGCTGAAGTAGGGGCTGCCGAAACCAGCGAGCTGACCACACACTACATTAGCAGGTAACGATAACATGCAGGTGGAGCTGCGAGAATCCTGTACAGTTTCCCACAGGTCTGAAATATTCTTGCATTGGTAGCCCTCAGAACAAGCCTGCATATACAGTATATAAAGCAGTACAGAGTGACATTTCTTTCTCTTTTTTTTTTCAGCACAGCACAACCTAGGCAATATCATGAACTAAATTTTAACCAACTATACAAACATAATTTAATTAAAAATGTTTTTAAAAAATTGGATCATGTATGCAAATAGTACAGATTCGTAAGATCACGTCTAATAATAACAAATAATAATGAGCACATTTTTAGTTCGCCAATTTTTGCGATGTCATTCCCATATTCCGGGAGCAGTGCAATTTACACGTTTTTAAAAGTAATGACATATCAGAAAACCTGACTGCACAGTGTGACGTCCGAAGCATCCCCGTTTTTTTTTCCATTTATAAAAAAATTGGTCCAGTGCTGGTTTGCCGCACAGATTTGCGCTGCTTGAGTTTTAGGGGTTAATCCTCCAATGTGGTTTTTTTTTATTATTATTTTTTTTGGTAAGTAAAAGAGGAGCCCTCTGCAGAGCATGTGCGATTGTCAGTATGCCGTTCTTATACTTTTTACGGCAGCTGGGATGCACTGCATTTGCAGCCTCTCAGTAGACCGCTCCCGTACCTGTTTATTCTGCTAGCGCGAATAGAGCGACCTGTCCGCTACTAATTAATCCACAGCTAATAGCAGATGGACAGATTTTTAAAAAGGGTCTGCAAATATACTTGAGCAGCCGTTAATATACTTGGCTGGCCCACCCAAATATACTCTCTGTGTGGGGAAACACATTTACAGCAAATTCCCTTATCCAGATTGACTTCCATTTTTATCTCATTATACATGTGAGCAGTTGAGTGTTAAGGGTTTTGCACAGAGGCTCAACGGTGGCAACATGGTGTTGATTTGAACCTGGGACTTACTGTTCAGTAGTTCAATGCCATAACCACTGAGCTACCCCCTGTTTATATTACTCGTTACACACACCTGCTGCTTGAAGCATGCTCGGAAAATAAGTAATTTTATCTGTCTTTACAGGTCCCCAAATAAAAAACAGCAAAAACATAAATAAAATAAAATTGATTGTTAATTTTAGATTCAAATTTGTAATTCTTCTGTCCCAGCTGCTTAAAATGAATATATCTGTGAACATTACATTATTTCTCTACAGAAATAAAATGATTAATTATTGGACATGTGCACTGTCTACAATGTGGAAGCCATTGTATTGTAGTGTGTGACACAGATTAAAGATTCAGCCTGAATGAATCATGTTGTATTGTCCGTAACAGTCATTTGTATTCAGCAGCACCACCACCACTCCCCTCTCCCTCTTTCTGTATTTAATTTTAAGTAATAGTGTGTAACAGTGTAGGCTCCCCTCTCCTGAGGATGAGATTTGGAAATGAGGTTTGTCATCAGTTGTTCCTGGGAAAATTCTGGCTTGTGGTTTTGCCACTAGAGGGTGCACAAGAGCCCGATCTTTCTTTGTCATGTGCCCGGCCTTAATGGCCTTTTTCCTTGACAAAAGAATAATGTGGTGTTTTCTCCTGGAGGCCGAGTGAAGCCAGGCTTCCCCAGTTGTCTTAGACTGTACTTGTCATTTTAATGGAAACATTTCAACCTGTTAATTTCGGTAATAAAGTCCCTTGTCCTATTGCTGACTGCCGTTTCCTCTTTGTATTTCACAGAGTATTTTGCAGTGAGTGAAATGGCACCACCATAAATATGTTGAAAGTGTGGTGAAGCTGTATTGCACAGTTAACATAGACTAATGTCTGAAGGGAAGCCAGGCTGAGTTGGTATCCCTTTGTTTAAAAAACAAAACAAATACATAGACTTATGTCTGAAGGGAAGCCAGACTGAGTTGGTCTCCCTTTGTTTAAAAAAAAAAAAAGTCAGATAAGGCTATCTTCCTATCACTGCCAAACTGTGGTTTGTCAGAACTCTGCCAAGGGAACTCGCAGTGAAGTTCGCTTCCCTTGGTGGAAAAATAAAGGATTAAGCATTCGGGTGGGACTACGGTCAAAGCATTATCAGACTGACCTGGGCCGTGCCAAGAGAATCCAGACCCTCTTTAACTTTATTTTTAGCCATTTTATTTTAATATTGCTATTACCAGATGTTAGAATGTCCAGTTATAGAGGTTGGGGTTCAGAGTTTTTAAACCTTTTTTAAAGTATACTTTTTAAACTAAACTACCTCTAGAGCAACAACTAAAAATTATATTTGATTGGAGGTCAACAGCAAAAGCAGGGCTGCATACAGAGAGGGGTTCAGACTTTCACTGATGAGAATCACGTCCGCCCCATCAGATGCTGTTCTGATGGCCGTGAATCCAAACTGTAGTGGTCATTTTATTTTGACTGTTTACACACCGAAAATAACAAGAAGGGAAAATATTTGTTAGTCAAGCTCATACAACCGGGGTTCTTAAATCATGTGTTTAGTGCGTGTAACCAACTGACTATTTTTGATATTAATATATTAATGGGAATTAAACGTCTCCTGACTGAGTTGACTTCTTTTATTCATTATTGAGTCTATGCTTTGCATTAAGCATCTAATTATGCATTCAGGTGAGGAGGTGCATAAACTAAGACAAAAATGCCTATGTCCTCCTATGACTCATGATGCTGCTCTGTTGTGTGTCGGTGTGAATAGTTTAGAATGCACCACCTGTTGGAGAACAGAGGATTTGCTACGTATTACCACCTCAGAGGCAAACATACGCACATTAAAAGTCTATATCTAAATATCTATATCGTGTTGATCAAAAAGTATAATTTACTTAGATTTTTTGGGGGGAAAGTCCTGTATCTTGTGCAGTATTGGAGAAAATGTGGAATGTTAAATAAACATGGTGACATTCATATGTTTTTGTGTCCTGATACATGTGTATAGGTTTATGAGTACCGGAATGTTTAAGTACCAAAATATGCGGCATAGCAGTAGATAAGTTTAAACATGTATATAAAACTATTAAACTGATTAATGCTTTGTTGTTTTTTTGAAGGCTGGTGTGAAGCACACAGCATGACTAAGACGCCTCCTCACAGGCAAGGGATCACGTTTGAGGTGGGGGCATCAGTGGAAGCCCGGGACAGTCTGAAGAACTGGTCAGTGCCTCTTTCTCTTTCATTTTGTTCTTCTGAATTGGCAGTCTCGACTTCCCTCCTTATCTCCTTCCAGGCTGTTTAAAGGCTGAAGCCAAACACAGCTGCGAGAGCTCTTTGCGTTGTTCAGCATTCTACACCACCAGCACAGCTTTCAGTGCGGCTCTGGTTTCATAAACATGAACATGCGTTTAAAAGGATTCACACAATAAGAATGTTTTTGTGTTGGATGGGTGAATCTATGCAGAGTGTTTATAAATCAGGAATTATCAATGCCATTAGTAAAGAGTTCTGATAGATTAAATTGTGATGTTTTACTTATTGGCACCCCTGTATTTAGTATCTTGTCCACAGGGATCTCGCAGGAATCTGATTCTTCTCTTGAAATGCTTGAAGAGATTTGAGTTCTTCTTCTTGTTCTGTATTCTCCATTCACACCTTGCGTGGTCCTTGGTGTACTCCTGTACTCTTCCTCTTCCTCAGCTCCTTTTGCAAGTTTTCAGTTGGTCTTGATTTTTATCATGAGCAGGTGTTTTTATTTTATTTATTTTATTATTATTATTTTTTTAATAAAAAACAATTATAACCAGTAGAAGTGTGATGCGATTGTAAAGGTGAACTACAATCTTCCACAAAATGTGAGCAAAAAAAAAGCATTTAAAATCTTATCCTGTATTTACCAAAGCTATTTTCCTACTGTGTTTACTGTCTACTGGCTAACACAAGTTAGCACGAAGGATAGCTAGCCTGCCCTTTAATATCTGGCTATCAAACTAATAATGTCATGTGGTTTAATGGCAAATAGATTGAAATATAAAAGAAATCTGTATTTCTATTATTTTAAGTTGTTTGACCTTTTCCATAAATTTTAAAGGGGGTGAGACAGAATTTTGTACCCCAAGTCGGCTGCAAGTTTCACTGTTTTGTGAGCTGAACGGGCTGGCACGTTGTCATGAAGAAGGCGAAACCCCTTCATGAACATTCTTGTGGCATCGTGCGGAACTATACTGCAAGTTTTTTAAACGAGGAAAAAATATTCATGAGTGTACTAATGTACGGAGACATAATTTGGGCAAATACTTTCCGTTTTTTCATACAATAATACGAATTTTATGACCGTCCTTCATATAGCAACAGTTAAATTGGGCAGAATTTGAAATATAAATATTAAATTATGCAGTAGTGTTAGAAAGCCAGTCCTAGAGAATAAAGTGAGAATTCCAGAAATCTAATAAATCTATACAACTAGTTCGCCAGCTAACCTGTTAAAAAGGGTGTAGAGCTGCGAGGAAAGACCGAGATGATAACTGCTACTCTAATGCAAGGTTCTGTGTTTTAATAATCAGGTATGCTGCCACCATCGAGAAAATAGACTACGAGGACGAGAAGGTCTTGATTCACTACCGACAGTGGAGTCATCGTTATGACGAGTGGTTCGACTGGAACAGTCCTTACCTTCGACCTGTGGAACGAATCCAGCTGCGGAGACAGGGCCTGCAGGAACACAACATGGCCCCGGTGCCTGCTTTCTCTCCAAAATAAAATAAATTGCAGTCACTTTTTAATCATTTTAAAAATAAGCATTGCTCATTGTTTTTTTTTTTTGTTTTTTCCTTCTTCAGGGTTTTCAGATCAACCAGAAAGTTTTAGCCAGCTGGTCAGATTGTCGATACTATCCTGCTAAAATCCTCTCACGTGATAAAGACGGTGAGTTATTGTGCATGGTATATACTGCTAAGAAATTAATGTAATATAATAATAATAATAGATATTATGCTAAATAGAGGTGGACAAGTGATATTGCTGTGAAACATGATTAATTAGCATAAAAAGTGTTTTTAATGTAATTTAACATTATAAAAAGAGCTAGTTTGCTACTTAAAATTAAACGTAATAAATAATTTTGACAGTTATTCTCCTATGACAACCTGTCCTGTGTAGCACATCATGTTTCACCCTTGGCAAAAAGTCATCATGTGTAGTGCAATAACTATAATGTTGTCATATAACTATTTCACTACCCTTGTGCTGTTTTTGTCTTGTTACAGATTCTTACACAGTGAAGTTTTTTGATGGTGTTGTCAAGACCGTAAAAGGGATAAAGATTAAGCCTTTCAGAAAAGAAGTAAGAATTCACACTTACTTATAAACATCGTATATAAATATCTTAGATTAAAGTTTCTT
This sequence comes from Clarias laeviceps, assembly GCA_030014305.1. Lineage (NCBI taxonomy): Eukaryota > Metazoa > Chordata > Actinopteri > Siluriformes > Clariidae > Clarias > Clarias laeviceps. The sequence continues at coordinate 15,174,111 of JAQMYJ010000015.1, read as the reverse complement.
ATTTTATAAAAAAGCATTCTAAGAGTCTTCCTTCAGCATTAGGCTCAGGTAAAAACCCTCATATCTTTGCAATGTACAGAACGCGAGCAGCAAGCCGGGGCAGCCAAGCCGAAAGCGGACAGCAGGAAAAAACTGCAAGACCAAAGAGAACGGCAGGAACCATCAGGACGGCGAGACCGAATCTGAGGAAGAAGACCCAAAAGCGACAGATGGGTGCGATAAGCCTCAGGACACCATGCTGGCTGTAAAGGAACCGTCCGAGATGACGAACGGACACAAAGAGCAAGAAGATAAGTCGCCCAACGAAGGAGATGTGAAGACCGAGGCGGTGGAGAATGGAGCAGAGGAGGCGATGGAGATGAACGGGACGGGGGAGGAGGAGGAGAAAGTTGGAGCACTTCAGAACGGTGTCCATGAGAGCTGTGGAGAGGAGCAGGAGAAAGACGAGAAGGAAAAGGAGGGCAATCTCGGCCAGAACAGGAGAGCAAAAGGGAAAGTGGTGGAGGGTAAGAGTACTGCCTTTGAAAGAAAATGAAAGCGGGTTTTTGGCTTATAAATGACACGGATGGAACTCGTACTAACTGAGATGTGTGAAACTTGGTGTCTGCAAAGAAGCAAATGTAAACTTATTTGTGTTGAATGGGTTTGTTGGTGATGGGACCAATGAAGTCAGCTAATATGCTTAAATTGCTCTTATGTTACATGTACAATAACTACATACATTTCTCACAAAGAAAAAATATGATGAAGGCTAGAAATTCTTTCAATGAAAGAATGAATCGGTTGTAAATTAAATAAAAAGTTTCAGCTCAACTTGAGGGACTGAGCTACGTGCCTTTTACTAAATCCTTCCTGCTCAGGCTGGTCATGTACAGTCACGCTGTGGGTATGGCATGACATGATCCTGCTATCAACTACTTCTGGGTTTTGTAGTTAATGGTGCATTAGATACTCCAGAGGCTTGTACAGTGAGCACCATGCAGGGTGAGTGCACTGCTTCATCTGCTTCTCGTCTTACTCGGACACACCCATCACTCTGAAATGGGGTCAGTCTTGATTCATCAGACCTCATGACCTTTTTCCATTCTCGTTAACAAACTAAAACTCTCGATCACCATGAATCATAACTTTGATTTGGATTTTTTTTCTTCTTTTTTTTTATGACGCAACTTAACCTTTTCTTCCATGAAGTTGATGGTTCAGCATTATCCTTCCAGGTTTTAATAATGTGTTGGGCGGTTCTTAATCCAGTAATTTTCAGTCTCCTTAGCTGTGCTGCTTGATGAAAACCAATAATTTGAGCCTTCTGTAGTGGCTGCTTGTTTTTTTTGTTTTGTTTGTTTTGGACCAGGCAGTGTATTTGGATGCAGCTTGTAAAATATGTGAAAGGTGTGAAAATAATAATAGGAAGTGTTGATCAGTGAGAAACCGGTTAAGATGACACCTCTGCGGTGAACAGACTAGTACTTGGGAGTGGAGTGTGTGCAGGGTTTGGTGATATACCTGGTTATCACACTTGTTTCTCAAATGATGTCAGTCAGGTTTATGGCCAGCAGGTTTTCACATATAAGGAATTTATCTTGGAAATGTGGTGTTGTATTGTGGTAACTGGTAAATATACACATGAACAAAAAAAAATAATAATAATGCAAACTGCAAATGTTTATAAAAAATAATAGTAATTTTTATTGCATATATGTGACGTTTTTAAGAGAAGAGCTTTACAGTGTACAAAAACAAGCAGGCTGTGCTAGTGTTAATATATCTTCCCGCTTCTTGGGAAGAGTTTCCTTGATGTTCCTTGAGCTCTTTTTTTGTTTTAAGAAAAGCAACACATTTAACTCCCTTAACAGCAAAACAAGACCACGCACACTGACACACAGCACGCCAACAATTTACAGAGAATGTTCAGCCCTGATAAGCAAGAGTAGATCTGAGTTTAGTCTACAGCGCTATCTGTCAAGCCATCGCTGGTAAATCGCAATGGAAGGATTATCTTAGTAGAGCCGGGTAGGGATGTAATCAGCTAGCAAACGAGCACAACTGAGTTGAGTCTTAACCTTGTAATTGAAATATCACGGAAACGCTGAAGTGATCTTAAATAGTATGGAGGGTAAGAAAACTTTGGGGGGAATAAAAACAAGGGTGGAATACAAAACCTAGTGATGCTTAATTAAATACATATATACTATATATGTATATATATTGTGTGTGTATGTATGTATGTATGTATGTATGTATGTATGTATACACACATACACACATACATACATACATACATACATACATACATACATATGTGTGTGTGTAACACCTCAGCTGCTAAGCCAGCTTTAATATAAACAGATCCAGACACATATATTAGCAGGTCCCGCTTTTACTGAGTCATGCTGACACGATTGTGTTCTTCCTACCTCTCACAGGAAAAGACACAGAACGGCCCAGCATTCCAGAGCTGAGGAAGAGACGCGCGTCCACGGGACAAACGCCTCCATCTAAGAGGAGCAGAGCCAATACCACAGGTTCATACATGCAATCTGTCTCTCTCTCTCTGTCTTTCTTTTCCCTTTTTCTGTTCTCTGATATCCTGCCACAATTAGTCCATCACCCCTATAACTGAAAGTAAAGTTTACTGGTTTTTTTTCTCTCACTCATTTAGACAGAAACAGTCGATCCCAGATCAGACCTGCTAGATCAGATTCTGTTCCAGAAAGTTTCAGTGAAAAGGATGCTCTCTGCAAGAGAGGTCTTCTGGAGAACCCTAAGCCTATCGTACAGACGGCGTCAAATCAAGAACTCTGTACGTCCGGTAACTAACTAACCCCGCTGCTAAATTACCCCAACGATTAGATTCCTGTTTGTAACCTTTTTCACATTGATTTAATAATTAATAATATTGATATTCTTTTATTTGTCACAAGTACCTTACAGCACAGTAAAATGTATTATGCATGCGTGTTAACTTTAGATTATATTGAATATTGTCTTTTGTTTTTTGGTTTTTTTTTCCTCAGCCACACTGCTGCAAAGACAAGTCCACCTCCCGACCACTAATAAGTACAGCAGGGAACCATGTGAGTGCACTCGGATATCTGTACTCTGCTCTCTGCCAGAGATCACTATAGTTACTATGAGCTGTGTAGATTGTGTATAATGGACTTTTCAGAATATCACCACCCCGGTAATTAGAGTTAACGAAGCCTTCTGATTTGCATTATTATCTAAAATTGAAGGCAGGGACAATGTTTACACTCGGCAGTTTCTGTAAAACTGATATATTTATGCAGACACGAAACATGTTTTTACCTTCACATTGTATGCAATCCCAATTATAGTGCACATATGCATGAGCTTGTTGGTGTCAGGATTACCATAGCAACAAAACACACGAGTCATGCCTGGGGGGAGGGGGGTGGGTTACAAGCAAATGGTAAATATGTTAAAGAGAATTTCAGCTGCCTGTCCTTTTGCCTAACAAGTGTCAGTCTCCAGATGTGCTTATTAAAAGGAAAAGCTGAAAGAGCTGTTCTTGTGCTATATTGGTGCTGTGGAGTATCAGACCTGCCAACTTATAAGCATAAGTCATGAAATAGCAGTTGTATTTACATCATGCTTTGCCTTGAGTTCCCTGGGGTAAGTGAGCTCCAGGTTCCCTGCAGCCATACACAGGATAAGCAGAAGTGCTGGGCGGTGTGACCTCAATATGACAATTAATTGAACATGAATGATGAACGTTTACATTTAGTTTACTGATAAGAATTGTACAGTAAATATATGTGTAACTATTAAAGCTGTTGAAAGCTTTCTACTCCCTGTTGCTTCCATGTCGCAGTGGGAAGGGGCGGAGTCATGTGACCACACGCAGTAGTGTGTTTTTATGGGGAGAATACATAATCTCACACAGCAGGATTTTAATAATAATTCTAATAAAAAAAGAAGACTTGACCTGGGCAAGATTACATCAATTAATTCCCATCTCTATATAAGCGGTATAGAAAATAAACGGAAAATTAAAAATTGTTGTGCTGTATTAAAAGATGTGTTGTTTAATATTAGTTTTTTTGTAATGTCATAAACGTGTAAGAAGCAATAGCTCTGGTTACTCAGACAATATTTAATAGTTTAATCCAAGTCAAATCGTTTGAATATATAGATGACAAACTGAACTATTTTGTTATATGGATGCCGATCCGATGTGTATTTTCCTGCTCAAAGCATTTAATCAGAATGTAACTTTGTTTGACGTGAGCAAAGTGGTTTTGCCTGAACCTGCAGTAAATATAACATATTAGAAGAAAAATGATTGTTTTTTTCCCCTAAACCTTAAGGTTAGGTTAGTTATACAGGTATCGATGTCCAGTCATACGTTCAATCTTCTTGCAAATCCTGCCTTCTGCATTATAATTGGTTAAAAGAATTTGGTCTCGCCTATGAGATTTTGGTTAAATCTCAAATCTCAGTGCCTCTTCCTCTGCCAGAGACCAGGCACATAGTTGGCAGGAGCCAGAAGAATAAAATAGTCTAAAATAAAGGCAGGTGGGAGAGAGTTCCTACCTCAGGGAGGTTCTCAGTCGGGAATGGAGTCCTGGAAACTCATCACGTTACCCAACGTGTTACCCACACATAGTGCCGACATGCACAGAAAGAGTGTGTATTTATTAGAGACCGGGGGCAAAGAATGTATTCAGTTATGACTCGCGCTTCTTTTGTGTGGCGATTTGTGTATCGCCACAGTGACTCCAAACTTGATGTTTTATTACATTTATAATAGAGATGCATCAGTCGATCAGCCAGTGACCAGAATTGGCTGTTTTTCAGCTTGATCAGCCATGACTGAGCAGTCTTGGATATAACCGAGTAAGTGCCGAGCTTTCACTTGGTGCAAAAGAAACGCATGTTGAAAAGCCTCCCATCTGCCTTTTTCTCCAGACTCCGCAAGCAAATTAGTCTCAAACGGACTCTTACACTAGTTCACTAATTAGTCTCGCCTGTGTGCTCACAACTCTGGAGCTCAAGACTTTAAAGGCATTTGAGGTGGGAAAACATCACCACTTCTATATAATCCCACAGGTGGTACACTCTGAACTATTGAAACGCCAGCGTCCCGTGTGGTGCGAGTGAATGGTTTGTTTAGAAATAATAATTATGGCGCATGACAGCGCTATGTATTTGTATAGTTTAAGCGCTGCAATGGGTTTTTAAGTGAGAGAATTAATATAAGGAATGGGCTACATTTAATTAATCATGTTCTGAAGGTGTTGAATAAAGCTAAGGTATAAATGTTTCAAGGTTCAAGGCCTTAAAAAAATAATTAAATCAAGATACTTACAGAATCGCAAAATATATAAATCGAATTGGTGTGTAGGTATTATGATAACATATCGGGTGGTGACTGGTGATTTGCCAGCCGTAGTATTTATTCAGACGAGAGAAAATTAAGTGTTTTTATGGCTAATATTTACTTATTGCTAGATTAACTAAGATTTACACCCCTGGTCACATGATGCATTTTTGTTCTGATTTGACTGATGAGTGGAATATCAGGGTCTGTGTAAACACAGCTAATCTTGCAGTCAAAAACAACATAATCGGCGTTAAATACGCTCTCACGTTTCTATAACTTCCTCCGTGTAGTGTACAGGGTCATCAAGAACCAGCCGCCGCCCATCCTCTCCATCGAACTGGACCATAACCCGTTTAAGTGCCAGGTGCCGGGCTGCACCAAGTCCTTCCGCAAGGCGTCTCTGCTGCACTATCACATGAAATACTACCACTCTGGGAGCGACCTGTGCTCATCACACAGCTCCCACACACACCCCTCTGAAACTCCGGGCCAGGAAAGCCACACACACACCTTGGAGACTCCCCGCAGGCGCCGCACTGTTTCTGCATCCCTAGGTAAGAGCTCAGTCTGGGATAATGTGGAGAGTCAAATCAAGTCGTGACTATATACACTGAATCTTTGGAAAATATATATATTTACTGTGTGTGACTGTGTGTTTCCACACTTATGTGTGTCTTATTCTCTCTCTCTTCTCTCTCTCTCTCTCTCTCTCTCTCTCTCTCTCTCTCTCTCTCGTACACAGACACACCATCCCCGCTGAGCGACAGTAAATCCAGTCACACCCCGTCACCCCATACTGCCAACGGTGTGCATCGTCAGCGCAGCTCCTCCCACTGCGAGAGGAGCAAAGAGAACCAGCACACCAACCGCTCACTTCATGACGACAGAGACTGGGTCACCATGGAAACAGGTGGGAATGCACCCCCCTCTTCACATCCATTGCTGCACATGATATCCTCCTGCCATAAATCAAAGCTGTTAAAGCTTATTTATAACTCATTTCTGAATTTTCGGTTGTGTGCTTTTGCACAGAACGAGAGAAGAGGAGGGAAAAGAAGCCGAGAGACTTCTGCATCAAACCAAAGAAGAAGAAAAAGAAGAAAAAGTGGTCCAAGTCAGGTGAGAGACGGTTGGACATGTGGCTTAATCTATCCTCATGTGCTTTTCTCCTGAACAGGCCTGTTAAAGGTAGACACACACTAAAGTCAAACTGTGTCTGCTGTCTCTGTGATGATCCTGTCTTATATTTAACTCGGTTTAATTTGAGCTCAGTGGATGTGATTGAAATGTTCTTACTTATTGTTCTATATTTTATCATTAGACTGCATACAGTGTCCCATATGTACTATGAATTGTTATACTATTTTGTGTATTAATAATCAGTAAATTGGTCTGTGGGATTGATCAGGCACATTGTTGGCATCCTTACTTGATGTACTGTAGGTTTTGCTGATAGTGGTCATTTAGTTGTAGCCACATATTTGGAAATTAATTTTAAAGCTATACACTAGGCATCGTTAAATGGCGGCCCAAGACTGACTGACAGTTCTGATCTGACCCTGATGCTTTTTATTTTATTTTATTTTTTTTAATAAATGGGAACAATTAATATACCAGTGATCTAGGGCTTTTTTTTTTCCCCCATTAAGGTGGGCGTGGCTACACGTCACTCAACAGGGCCAATTAACACGATAGTTCACCGTGTATAGAACGTGCAGAGGAAACGAGGACGAAAGCACAACACATAATGGCTTACAATAAGAAAATGATCCTTCAAAGATGAATGAACAGATCAGTATACGTTTAAAAATCAGTTTGGCTCATATGTTCCGAAACGCAGCGCTAATAAAAAAGCGGTAATGTAAATCGCCACTATGAGACAAAACACAGTCCGTTTGAGCAAACATATCTGCGGCTGTTTAAGGTGAGGACGTGTAAAATACCTGAACTAAGAGTCCAGGAGGACAGATCAGTTTCGCTCATATGTTCCATGAGTCCAAGACTGATTAAAGATGTTTGTTGTTTGTATTCCATACTAATAAAACGAAAATAGAAGTTCAAACTGTCCCCGTGTTAAACCAAGTTACTGAAAACTGACAAACATTAAAAAATATGCAATGTGTAAAATTTTCACAAAATCTTAATATAGATTTATAGACTATTTTTTTAAAATATTTATTTTATATAATAATTGTATATTTAAAATAAGTATAGAGAGAGAGAAAGAGAGAGATCTAAATCCTCCCCCCCCCCTCCAAAAAAAAAAATCTAATTCAGACCTTGGTTTGAAGAAAATGTTGTTGACTGGACTTCATTAGATTGTAATTGAGTAGCCCTGCTTTACCCCATTCAGGTGCCTTTTGAAATCATCATGGTTACTTATTGCAAACTCTAAATGCCTTTTAGTCTGAACTCGCTGCAGGATTTGAGACGGTTTTTTGGGGGGGGGGTTTCTGTTCCTTTTTATTTCTTCCTCTTCATCGGTGCTTGTGTCGCCTGAATCATAAGATGAAGCATAAGAGTTGGGAAGTGGCGGCAATTCATCTGGACGGTTTTAATCCACACTGTTTTTGTTTTTTTCAGCAGGGCAGAGCTTCAAAATGACCATAGTACAGGAATGCTTTCTCCTGCTAGCTTGTCTGACTTCTTGTTAACCCACCTCATGAGCTTTTGCTGCTTTCTTTAAGCGCTATACGCTTAATACAGTAGATGCTGCTCAAACATGCTGGCGTCACCTGTGAATTTCTCATGGCTAGGAAGCTGCTCAGTGTGAGTGTTTGTGTGTGTCTTGTATGTCCTAATACTGTTTGGCATCTGCTCTCCCTTCCTCTGACAGACTCTCATGGCAGTGATAAGAGCAATGGCTTTAGCTCGTACTCCTGCAATCCAAAACAGTCACTCAAATTGCCCCTCTCCCACAAACACCGCTCCTACGTCGCACAGTTCCCTGAGCCAGAGCTCGATGATGGTGGGTATCAAACACAGAGGGCCCATTTCACAACAAGGCTTCCTCTGCGCTTCCTAGTCTGCTTTTAGTCTCAGCTTTACTCTTACCACTTTAGTCACTTGTGTGGCTTTTCTCTGTCTTGTTCGTATCCCACAAAAGCCTTTTTTTCAATACATGAATTATATGAATGTGTGTGTGCATGTATTTATAAGGTCGAGCAAATTGTCTCCCACTTTTTCACTTAAACTCCTGTTTCCTTTGCTGCAGGTGAAGACAGCGGCAGCGATTGGTCAACGGACAGCCCTCTGTGGAGCGAGGAGGAGTCGGAGACGGGGGTCGAGCTGAACACGCCTTTCTCTGAGCAGGGGGTGGAGACGGTGGGTCATGACTCAGAGATAGTGCGCTGTGTGTGCGAGGTGCAGGAGGAGAACGACTTCATGATCCAGGTGGGCTTGCTTTGCCCAAAACAGAGCGTTGTTCTAGATTAGCGTCAACTTTGTACATACAGGACAGAGAGAGAGGCTGAGAAGGACGTTCGTGCCTCATAGTCATGACAGAGGTGTTTGCACAGTGGAAGGCAGGCAGAAATGTGACTTCCATCCTCCTCCTCCCTCAGTGTCTTTTGAGAAAAGTCACATCAGGTACTTTTATTTTTTTTATGGCTCCGTCACTAGATGGGTAAGGCATTGTGCTTCTGTGATGTCCGTGCATCTATCCATCTAAGATGCATAGGAACCCATTAGCTTGTGGAATTGATTCATGCAAGGACAAAATCACAGCAAGGTCACATGTCTCTGAAATGGGTTTCCTTCATTAGTTTCTTTCCTGATTACAATGCAGAGATGGCGTATTGCATGCGTGATGCATATTGATCTAGGGTGTCTAACAAATTATAAAACCTGGAAAGATGGTGTTGAACTGTCCACTACGTCTGAGAAATGAATTTTTTGGCCATCTATGATTTGTGCTCTCGGTCCATTCATCAGTCCATTGCTGTTGTTGGTATGTCTGTGCAGTGGCTCATATTTGTGCCTAAATGTAGGATTTGTACAGACTCACTAGATGACCTAATTAGATTCTAGCATTGATCCAGATATGGTCATGGTATTTGAGACTTTGATCAGTCAAGAAATATCACTGTAAAGGACAGCATGGCAGTTTAAAAATTAATCTTATTGTCGAATGATAAAAAGGTTTTTGTCCATTTTTTGGTCCAAAACAATTATTGGACTCCTTCGGATAAAGAAAACATGAAATGATTGGAATTGGGTTAAAAACTGTCCAACAAATTATAAAACCTGGAAAGATGATGTTGAACTGAGAGTAGAAATCACAGCTATGTTGTTGTAGGGAAGGTAGGAGCATTTCCACATGCAGCAAGAGCTCACAGGATTGGGACTAAACAGCTGTGTGGCCATAAGAAAAGCACTTGTTGGTGAGACTTACAGGGGGAAAAAGCCTGCTGTTTGTTAGAGAGAATAAAGAGTGGACTCGGAAGCTATGGAAGAAGAACATGTTGTCTGATGAGTTCATCTTTACCCTATTCGAGAACGTTGGAAGGAAAGTGCATGAAGCGATGTACTCATCATGCATAGTGCCCACTGTACAGGGCTCTGATGCTACGATTCAGTTTGCTTAAGTTGGTCAGGTCGAGGCTCAGCAACGTTACATGGCAATAAAATGAAGTCAGCTGATGACACGAATGAACTGAATGACCCAGATTATAACTCGCATGGGGCCAAGGACGGAACATAGGAGCACCTGAAGGTTAAATACTTTATTTTGCTTTATGATTTTTAAACATAAATTGAAATTGAAACAGATATTGAAATATTTATTTGCTTGCTAGTTACAACTAGATAATAATAATATTTCGGTGTTCTGTTTTCCTTCAGTCTAAAGCAGCTTCATGCTAAACTTTTATTATGAACTGAAGTGTGTGTAACTTAGGGCTGCACAAATAATAAAACTTTAATCTCGAATTTCGAAAGTGCATGGTCTGCAGTTAGCAAATAAACACCTGTGAGGATTTAGTAGAGCTATGCACGCACACAAATGTTTGCAAGTGCAGTAATGCACCTTTTTGAGTGAAAAAGTGAATCGCACACTCGTTTGTCTCAGCTCAGGCGTGACTGAGAGAAAATTTAACTCAGTGCACACTTGTCTTCAAGTTGGATTTTGAGAGTTGAGTGGGACAGTGGCTGATGTAGATGTATCACAAGACTGGCCTGTAAGCAAATGCGATATGAGTGAATGACAGCTGCAGTTTTCCTGAATAAAAGGTACTGTGATTTTTACAAACTGATTTTAGTCAAGGCTTTTGTTTATTCAATGTGTAGAATAAAAAAGTAACATCTTAGAATCTCATAAGGCTGCTAGATGAAAGTGTATCAGCCACAAAAAGCTCATTCCAAAGGGTTTTAGCTCCGATACCACTCATAATAGATAGAAATACTGTTATTATTATGGTTATTATATTGTTGTAGTTGTAATAGTAATAATAATGGGAATAAATCTTCGCAGGCGTATCTCATTTGTGTTTGATAATTTTGTCATTATTTTAGACTCGTAATTAAAAATAAAATTGAGTCTAAAATAGATTATTGTCCCATGCAGGAATGTAGCACAACATGGATGTTATGTTCACGTTACAGGACAATAAGAATATTTTTGCCTCAAAAATCACTGAATAATTTTTATTATAATATTAAAATCATGATTATTTATCAATATACTTGTGGTAGTTATTTTTGCTTTGTCTCCCTCCCCCCTCTCTTTTTCTCTCTTCAGTGTGATGATTGTTTATGCTGGCAGCATGGCACATGCATGGGCCTGTATGAAGACAGCGTCCCTGACACCTACAGCTGCTACATCTGCAGGGACCCTCCTGGTGAGTTAGCTTAATCGCTATTCTGAGAATTCTCACAATGGCGGCCATGAAATGTCCTGCAGTGCAGCACTAATGTCCTATTTATGCTCAGGATGTGTATTGGGGTATCTTATGACCTCAATCCTCATAATAGTGTCGCTTTAAATATATTCGCTGTTTGCCAGCTGAGGCTTAATAACGACTGCTGATATTTATAGCCATGACGGATTAAATATTCTTGTTTCTATATGCATTGTGTTTAGCTCAGAGACAGAGTCAGCGCTATTGGTACGATAAAGACTGGCTCAGCAGTGGTCACATGTACGGCCTGCCCTTCTTAGAAGAAAACTACTCCCATCAGAACGGCAAGAAAATGGCAGCCACGCACCAGCTCCTGGGCGACGTGCACCGCGTGTTCGAAGTGCTCAATGGACTCCAGATCAAAATGAGCATCTTGCAGTAGGTTTCAAATGCCGTTTTTTTTTTTTTTTTTTTTTAATCTCCACCACATAAAGGCTGTCATAGGAATTATTTTGCACATTAAGTGTCTTTTAAGAGTAACCTTCCATCTGTTGTCGAGCATGGAGAAGAGAGATAAGGCAGATTGAGTGGTGAATACCAGATATTACACACCACTGATTTACATTTTCTTTCTGGGCAAAAAAAGACCTAAAGTTCGTCTCATTTCATGTTTCATTTCCTGTCCCCTCTGAAAGTGCATTGTTTTGTTTTTGCTACATACTGAGGATACTTGGGTTCAACCAGGGCCTCCCAGGTGGCCACCTCAGTTTTTGATTTCAGACCTTATGGTGGAGTAAGGTCTGAACCCCCACCCCCAGGGTGCTTATTTTTCAGAATCTGGCATCAAAATAGAGCTCGGATGAGCTGCTGAAAATCATGAGCTGCTGAAAATCAATTGGTTTCAGACTTTGGGTTGTAATAGTCAATATTTTACTGTATTTTTATTAGGTTGGCAAGACACTATAGGAAAATGCAAAATTGGCCAAATTGTAACATATAATCTCAGATTTATAGCCGTCTCAAAATGGCTCCAAGTCAAATAGTGGTGTAGATAGATGGCGATGAGTGATTTGCATTTTGTGGTTTGGCTTCTCTGTTTCTGCTCTCAGTCATCTTTAAATGGTTAATTGTGGTATCTTCATCCCATCCTGTGGAGTCTATTAGTCTTTGATTTTCTTTCTTTCGCTCGCTCTCTCTCTCTAAACACACACACACAGCTTTGGTTTGTCCTCAGCTGCTGCTGATTTGCTTGGCTGATTTGTTTAATGTCTGGTTACTAGTACACCAGTGGTTTCTTTCTTTTTTTCAACACTTTCCAAATTGTTCTAGTGGTTCTAGTGCAGTGACACTAATTGATTTCCCTCTTGTCTCCACTTCTATATGTCTTGCTTTTTCTTTCATAGACACCCCTTTGATCGTATTGATATATATATTTTTTTTTTAACAGCAGATTCCGTGTTCACAGCTAAATCCCAGTGCTCCAACCAACAGCCCTTCTTTTCAGACATAAAATGTTCAGATGTTACTTGTTTTAACAGTTGATCTACGAGGGCAAGTCGTTCTGGTCAGCAAGAAACGCCTATCAGTGTTGTGCTCCAATAATTTTGGTCACTTTAAATTGTGTGTCCAAATAAAAGATGCTTCCAAATTCTCTCTTTTCCAATTTTTATGGTATCTTTTAAATTATGTAGTTACTTTTTATCTCATCATTTATATAAATAATTAAAGAGTGGGACTGAGGTCTTGGTCACTAAGAAATAGGCAGCTGATTAACATGAAGCCAAACTGGACTTTTGTTTTACTGTTTTCTTGCTGTTGCTTGGTGAACATCTGGAAAACGTAGCGACTTCATCCTTATTCAGCCCTTCACATACGGATCCCACATGCACACGTTTAACATTTTATGTGTCTAGAAAGTGATCGTCTTGGTTCACTTATGATTAATCCATACCTAAAGAGTAAATAAAGCTTTTTTTTTTTTTTCTTTTTTCCTGTCACTAAATTTTGATGCCTGTATTATTGGATAGGGCTCAGGCTCACCCAGACCTGAAACTGTGGCAACAGCCCTGGAAGGCGTCTGATGGCATACTCAGGAAGGGGACGGTGAGTTCCGGCATGACCACGCCCTCCTCCCCACACGCAACAGACTCCATGGACGGTGAGCCGGTCAATTCCAAACAGCCCGTGCCTCCTGTCAGCTCTTTCCAGACGTCTTACATCAGCAGCGAGCACTGCTACCAGAAGCCACACGCGTACTATCCAGCACTGGAGCAGCGGCTGGTGGTGGAGACGCGCAGCACTGACGAGCTTCTGGAGCTCGAGACGCGCAAACTGCAGCTGACCAACGCTAAGGTTGTCGAACAGAGCGCTCTTGTTGATGTGTTATTTTTTGCATTAGGTTTATTAATCCAGGGCTAGCTGATCAAGAGCAGGTCGATAACACGAATGCTTAAACCTGTTCTGTTGACTCTAGACTGTTTTAAAGCTGGGACAATACAGAGGAAAAAAACAATGGTTTCCCTGGGGATAAAAAAAACAAAACATAATAGCTAAAAGAAATTTTTAACTAAATGAGCCAAGAACACAAAAGAACATGTCGTCCTTAGTCATTTTTTAATGTTCCCAGATTTTGCTGTTTCAGTGTCTCTCCTACTGGTACCGCGTCTCTCTGTTGAGTTTTCTTTTCCAGCTAAAACCTTCAGTCTTTACGATAAGACAGAGAACAGCTTAGGTTGAATACCTTAGACCAGACCGGGGACTCAAACTCCATCCAGAAAGTGTCCTGTGGGTTCAGGCTTTCATTCCCACCAAGCAGAAGACACTTGATTGTCTATTAAAGCCTAGTCTTGGTTGGAACGAAAGCCAACACACACACACACACACACACACACACACGCACGGCCCTTTCTGCATCCAGTTTGACACCCCAGTTCACCACTAGACAGATCAATACACTGGATAAATTCATAAACACTAATAAACACAATTGTCGTCAGGAGTTGGAGTGTCGCGTGAAGCTGCTGGCAGCCGAAAGAGAGAAAAGCTGCATTGCCCAGGTTAAGGAAGAGGAGCCTGACCCAGTGGCCTGCGACTCCAAACCTGACCCCGACCTCCTGCTACATCAGCAGTGGCAGCTGAACCTGCTGGAACACATCGAGGCCGTGCAGGACGAGGTCAGCCACAGGATGGACCTCATAGAGAGAGAGCTAGATGGTGAGCACTGAAACAGCTCTGATCGAGTTGCTAACAATATGATGACTGTTAATTTTCTCTGTTGTAGTTTTTATGAACTTTTTTTTTTTTTTTTTCCTTCTTTTAAATTAAGGTGACTTTTAAAAAGTAGTAGTAATATAGGTTATTTTCTGACATTCAAAAGCATTATTTTTATTAGTATTCTATCCCAGATTTTTGGCCCAAGTCTCCTGAGATAGGCTCAAGGTCCCCGTGACCCTGTATACAGGATAAGTGATATAGAAGATAAATCAATGCATTTCCACTTAGACCTGGGCGGCTTTTCGCCACAGATCAGCGCAGCCTGAAGCCTGAAAATTTAGCTTGTGTGCCATTTAGCAGATTTGTGTCTGGCATCATGATTTGTAACAAAAAAAGTGTTTGTAAATAGTACACAGCATCGTGTACAACCTAGTACGCCGGTTTGGCTGCTTCTCTTTTTTTTATTTATTTTTTTGCTCTGGTGCCAAAAAAAGCAAGTAAAGCGCATTGCTAAAAACTTGCCGACTCCAGTAAAAACTCGCATCAACAGCATTGAAAAAGGTTTCTGACTGAATGCTCGTATTTATTTAAAAAGCTTTTCGCACAGATTAAGTGTGCAGATGCTTCTTTTCTTTTCTTTATTTGTGTTTGTTAGGTCCAGCACCTTTATACCTGATGATGAGCATGTTTTCCTTTCATTGTTGTATTTCAAATATAATAAAAGAATTAAATATAATAAAAAAAAATCTAATATTTTAAAATAATAATAAATGTATTATTATTATTAGTAGTATTTACTATTGTGCAAAGGAAGAAGGTCAGTGTATCATATTGCAACTGAGCTTGTCAAAGCGGTTGAGTCTTAAATATTTCAGGATTTTATTTAAACATCGGACATCATGTTTTTATTATGAGGCAATGGTTAGAATTTTCTTTTCCAATTCTTCTTTACGTTCTGCAAGTAATAAATGGAAAGTAAGGTTATACTTGTGATCACCACCACCACCCTTTTTTCATTTTTGCTATTCCAGACAATGATCCTGTCCGTTAAAACAAAATCATATATGATTTGATCTGAATGGGGAGTTTTGTTATTCGTTGCACCCCTACCTTTTCACTATGATGTATACTTGGTGCTCTCGATCACATAATCGCAGATGCAGCCTTTCCAAAATAATACTGCAATGAAACAAAAACTAACAGGAATTCTTGAGCAATTCTCTTGGTTATTAGGACACAATACATAACACAACCACAGTTAGTGCGAACAAATATTCAAGGAAAGTGTTAGCATAATTAATGAAGAAAAGGCGCTCTAAACAATAAGAAGCCTTTTTTTTTTTTCTTTGATAGAATTCTATTCCATTCTGTTTTATTTTTTTTATGTGGTTATTAATTACTATGTATGTGTATGGATGAAACACACTTGTTCTCTCTGTTCCTTGTTCAGTTTTAGAAAGTTGGCTGGACTACACAGGTGAGCTGGAGCCCCCAGAACCTCTGGCGCGCCTCCCGCAGCTCAAACACCGCATCAGACAGCTACTGACAGACCTGGCAACAGTGCAGCAGATCGCATTGTGCTCCTCATCCACATGAGGGCGATAGAGCACACAGATCTCCTCAGAAACGCACAGGAGAGATGGAACACAAAAGTAAGAGAGAGACGGAGAGCGTGAGACTTGAACCTGGACTAAAGCAGATGATAAATAAGTGATATTTGTGCTCTGAGAAAAACTGCGAGCCAAAACAAACCTTATCAGAAGAAACAAAAAAGGAGAGAGAAATTACTTGAATGTTTAATATGTTAAAAGGTTTGAATGTAATTCAGGGTTGTGGTTCAAGTATTGGCATCAATTAATGCCTTTTTTTTTTTTTTTTCTTACAAATTGTTTTTTTGAAGGACTATAATGTTTATAGCATTATACGCAAGGGATTATTATTATTTTGGCTATAAAACAAATTTACAATTTTTAAGCACTTAAATTTGTTACTTAACATGGAAAGTTCTATTTTCGTTTTGGTTAGTTGGTTGAGTTTCTCCACTCTTCATTGCTAATGTTATGCAAAGCCACCTTTTCATACACGAACTGTTTGGATATTTGACATCTTCAGACAAAGAGACTGAGGCAGTGACTGTGGTTTTGTAGCCGTTAACGTAAACCTGGAAGTGTTTAAAGGAACATATATTTTAATCTCAAAGTACTTGCATCTTGCTTTTATATTTGTATTGAATAGACAATGTTAATTGCCTCTATGTAAACATTACTTCATGTTTCAGGATGTTTTGTTCTTTTTTTCCATTTGTTGAAAACTGTAATGCTATTTACTATGACTGAGTCTGCATTCATAATAACAACAACAATAATAATGACAATAATAATACCAACTTTACCTTCATCCCTTGTAAATTCCATAGTATTGTCCTGCCTGCTTTGTTTTGGACATTGATCACATCTGTTTGATTCTGACAAATGCAAATGATTCTCTGCCATGTTTAACACAAAAAGAGTATCTTCTCTCCCCCACCCCGCCCCCCCAACCAACTCTTACTGCATACTGTATTGTTCTTTTTATTGTCTGTTTGTTTTTCCCCCTCTATATTTTCTTTTTATGGCACTAGTGATCTTTTTTTAACTTATTGTAATTATGAATTTAAGTTATTGATTCTGCTGTCTTTTTTATAACTTTACCGTATGTGTGTGTGTGTGTGTGTGTGTGTGTGTGTGTGTGTGGCGCAGATGGGTTCTCGGTGTGCATTCAGCAACGAGTATGTCACTGTTGAATGCTCAAACCCGAAAGTATTTTATTTGAATTTCAATGCTTAACCATGCGCCTGATATTCCATAACAACATGTTGAAAAATGCAACATCGTCTACCTTTTTCAAACCCGATCCTAATAGAAAAATGCTGTTTCTATTTTTCTAAACTTTATGCTTTTCTTTGTGCTGCCGGTGACCTGTTACCCTGCAGCCTGTTCCCTGTACTTCCACTTTGCTGTGCATTGTGTTGCCTGTCTGCTCTTTTGCATCACCAGTCATTGGGGATACAGTAACCAGACCTACTTGTTTTATAAAACTGTTTAGAGTTTTTTTTTTTTTTATTATTATTTTTTTAAGCGATTTGTGTGCTGTCCAGGTTCTTCTGGCCTGCAGTTTAAAAGTCCATTTCTCCAAACCAACATGGAAACAGGAGAATATCTGTGTTGAGCATTATGATGCATTAGCTGAAGCCAAGAAAAAAAATAAAAATAAAAAAAATTAATAAATGTCCTGTACGCTCAACTTCCATATGTCTGTTCCGTGTGCTGTTTAGTTTCTTGCATGTTCACCACCAGTCTAAAGTTTGGATACACCTTCTAACATGATCTTTTCTGATTATTTCTTACTACATTGTAAAACAATGCTGAAGGCATTCAAAATATGCACTAATCTCATTTGAACAGTTGATGTTGAGATGTGTCTGCTACTTATGCTCTGTAAAGCCTTCATAACAGCTGTTAACGTGCTGTTAATTGATGCTTTTTGTGGATGGTGACTTTTAAATGAACTCCGCTGCAGCAGAGGTAAGTTTTGGTCTTGCATTCCTGGGATTGCCTTCATGTGAGCCAGTTTCATCATGATGCTTGATGGGTTTTGCAAATGCACTTCTTGCAGGAACTATTCAAGAACAGCTAACCTATTCCTAAAAGAACAACTGACTACTGTTGTTCCGTAATTGGCTAATGCCATATGTTATTTCATAGGTTTGAAAAAAATCAGGGTGGTGTAGAGGTTACCTCCAGGGTCTGGGTTTGATTTCCACCTTGTGAATGGAATTTGCCTGTTTTCCCTGTGCTTGGTGGGTTTCCTCTGGGTACTCCGGTTTCTTCCCACAGTCCAAAGACATGCAGATTAGGTTAATTGGTGTTTCCAAATTGAGGGTGTGTGCCCTGTGATGGATTGGTACCCTGTCCAGGGTGTAATGCGACCCTGTACACAGAATAAGTGGTATAGAAGATGAATGAATGGAAAAAATCCAATATTGTTCTAGGATGTAGAAAAAAAAACCTTAATGTATTGTATGCATTATATTATTGTATACAATGTATGGTACTGTATTTCCTGGTTAGCCTTATGTTATTTACAACAGCTGGGCTGCTGTTATTGCTAAACAATGTGGAATTGCAGTCTAGGCTTAGGAAAGCAAACGTATTTTAATTACCTGAAATATTTTTTTAAATATATTTTAAATACAGAAGGAAATGCTTGGTGTGCAGTAATCCGTATATGTACGCTCAGTTGATAAATCTTATTTAATTTAGTTGAAGTTAGACACGTTCTCTGTAAAAATGTGGAATTGGTGTCATCATTAATCCAGAGCTGCAGGATGGGCTCAGTCATAAACAGCGCTTTGCTGTATGTATTCCGCACTCTGTAGTGAAAAGAGAAACACATGAGGTAATAGGTGTTGTAGTGGGCTGGTGTCGGGGGCAGGACGCGGTTTGGGACGCAGCCATGGTTACTCTTGACTCCGCCTTCTTGAGTAATACCGACGGTCCTCTGAACGGAGATGTGCAGAACTCAGCGCGCGAGCACACACACGCGCACTCTGTGACATCAACGCACACTGCGTGTCGTTTCTGCTCTTGCAGGTTTTCTCCTAGCAACACGGTGAGTAGCTTTTAATTCTTTTCGCGAGTAGATTTAGTCGGAAAACTTGTCATGCTTTGCTAACGTTTAACAATGCTGACATTTGCGCAGTTGAAGCTGCGGCGTCTGTGTCTCCGCTAGCGCGCTAACCGTTAGCTCCACGGCGGCTAGAGAACTAGCGGTCAGGCTACCGAGCGGGTCCTCAAACCCCTCACCTTCACGGCGGAATATCAGTGCTGAGCTTACTCACCTTAGACATTGAGTACATTTAGTGTGGTTAAACTGAAGTAAATAATTCGGGGAGTAGTCAAGTGTGAATGTTGGCTGAAAAAAACGGCTGTTCTTTGTAGCTAACCGGCTAAAGCAGTGTCCAGTGTACAGTACAGTACACACACACACGGTGTACAGAAGGTCACTCATCTCTGCTACAGGTACAGGTTTTACTGGGTTGTTCTTCACTATACACACAAACCGGTTATTTATTCTAAAATAGATATTAACTTAGATATATAAGTCACTCTCACTGTTCATATTAATGAGTTTATTAGTTCAAATGTCCGAATCTAAAATCCAGGGTAAAGATGAATTTGGCTTATATTTTTACCTCAGAAATCACAAGAATTAATAAATTTATGCCTGGATGTACAATATTCAAGTTTACAAAAAAACAGCAAAAATAAATGCGCGCAAAAAGGGGGGAAAAAAACTCTGGAAGTGTCTGTCACGAACATTCCCGCACGTTCCCGAAAGGCGTACGTAGTCACGTGACTCGAGGTCATTCTGACATCTGGGGGAAAAGCGCGAGACGGTTAATGGGACAGACGCAGGTAACAGATTCTGTCGTAAAGTCGCACGGAACACTTCAGTTATATTGGAGGTCATACAGGACATAGGGTCGATAGGTCACGTGACCTTTACACGTTTCGCATACATTCACATAAATTAATTTTCATCAATAGTTTTGGGTTCACACAAGCACAATTTCGAAATGTGTATGTGTTCTATTTATTTCATATCTATACAGTCCTAAAAACATTTTATTTGTCTTATTTCATTCATATGCAAAGAATTAAAAAATGTAAGCTCAAAACATTTCAAAACATGTGGTAGTAATTAAGTTGATCTCGCAGCGCTGATGGATTTTCAGAAGGTGTTGATTAATCTTCAGGTAGTTTTAGGTTTAATCTATATACATAAAAATAAAATTCTGTCAGGCCTTACGCCAGTGTAGTGGGTGGCTGGTGTAGCGGTCGTCCCTCACCGTGTAACAGTAGATGCGTCATCATCAACTCTACGTCATACTATGATGCGTACTGTTACATTCGGCGGGGAACGCCTGTGCCGGTGTAGCGGGCGTCCCTCATGCATAACAATAGTCAGGGTCATCGAATGTGACGGTACACAGCGTAATCATCATCCTTTATGACATCCTGTGAGGTAATAATATCTGCCGAAACGCAGCGTGAAGAGCAGCGGCGAAGTTGACCGTACACTCCATTCTTAGGTAATGGTACCACGTCGGCAGCAGGATCTGCACGTGTGCTTTAATGATCATATAATACTGACATCCTGATCAGTTCACTATTTGCATATCAGTATTCTTTACTGAGGTGTTGTGGATATTTTTTTTCATTTTTAAAATTCCCAAACATGCCTTATTTATTTGTTTGTTTTGTGCGTTTGTTTGTTTTAACTGTATTTATCTGTACACCACTGTACTGCAGACTTTTACTGTTTACGTCATGAACGTATCATGTAGGTTAGAAATCACTTAAATAATTATGTATATCCCCCACTTCTAATCACTTCTAATCAGCTTCTTCCAATACAGTATCGATTTTGGAGTAAGCACATATGCAAAAAAAATAATAAAAAAGTTTCTTGTTTGATGGAGTGTGTTTATGTGAACACACAGAAATGCTGATGAGGGAATGGTTGTTTGTAGTGTAAACAGTAAACACATGATCCAAAACGATAAGAGGAGCTTGACTGGCTGATGTTCCACAAAATTAAACCTGGCTATAAATCAATTTCAAGTATGAATCCTATTACGGCAAGACATGGTTTTTTTGTAAAATTATCAGCTTCAACATGTTAATGGCATCGCATCATCATGTCGTTGCGTATTTTTCTATAACAGTATTTCCGGTCCCGTCCTGCATTCCATACTGCACCTTCAGCAAACTGTGTTATTAAATATGACTCAGGGACTGTGAATGAGTGCATCAGGGGGTATATGATTGGCAAGCAGTTAAAATGTGTTTGTACTCATCACAGACAGTCCTGCTCGCCCATCTGACCTGAACACATTTGTTTATCCCACATTAGCTAGTGAACATCTGATCAAATCAGGCCTCTTAAAGGAAATTGTATTTTTGATGGCGGTTAACACTGCAGGGTCACAAATTACTTTTGTGCCAAATACTAAATAATTAACTTGTTAGGAAATGTACAACTTTTTGTAGAAGTGTTTTGAACATATTGAACAATATGTTTAACACTGCACAAGTGTATAGCAGGTTATACAAATACAATTTAATCAAGCTGCTCTCCTTCCTTGTAAAAATAGCTTCCTCTATACCTGGAATCAGGAGATGCTACAGTACTTTTATTGGTTCTACACATGTGCACAGGTGGGAAAGTTTGTAGAGTTTGTTAGTTATTTAAGTCTTATTTATTTATTTATTTATATATTTTTTTTAGTTGAATGAGAAAGAATCATATAAATATGATACAAATAGTATATTTAAGAGTTTATCACAGTCACAATAAGAGTGAAAATAATCACACTGTGAAATTTGGATTATATAATGTAGCCCCAATGTCTAAAATATAAACCTAGCAAATAAAAAGAAAAGAAAAAGACCTGTACTTCACACATATCTCTCTCCAGAGGAAGCCTGGCCATCGAGCTAGTTTTAACGGACACGTTTCAGTGATTTATCATTCTTTCATCATGGCAAGTGTTGTAATGAATTGAAAAGGGAAAGCTAAGGCACCGCTTCAAGCAATGTTTATTTCTGTTGTATTGAAAACATATCATATTGGATCAAATTTCTTTTACACTGCCCGCAGATGCTTAATTTCTGTGCCACCAGATAAACCATAACCGTGTATTTTCACAGCCTGTGATCAAATAAGTTTATTAACTTAATGATTTGAGCTTGAAACGTGCGAGCCAAGAGCAATTAAGACCAGCCTCTGAGAATTAACTTTTTCATTTCATCTGCTTAGAATTTCAGCAGTGATGAATGAAAAAAAAAATCTTTAGCCTCTGCCAGAAGCTATGCATAAAAATGGAGAAGTGGTGATGGAAATAGAGGAGCTGCTGTTTAGATCAGTGTCTACTCCTTGACCCTGAGTGTAACGCTTTATAGCACAGGTTATTACTGTATTAACATGACGTTTAAAGGTTGCGCTCAAACGTTTACTTAGTGCAGGAAACAGCGTTCGAAATTCATGAAGTATAATGTCTTGGCATTGCCACGAACGCACTTTCCCTAAATAGTAGGTGAGGCAACCTACCAAGCAGCAGCAAAGCTGTATGAACTGTGCCAGAGGTTTGGGATATGAAGCATCTACAGTATAGAGTAATCACCTGGACACACTTCACATTCATATACAGTTAGTCCCAGATTTACGAACATCCGAGTTACAAATATCCGCAGATACGGACGGACCGCGGTTCTACTAACATTCATAGACGCGAACAAATCGTGAACGTAGCTCACGTGTATTGTACAAAAATAGACACTGCAGTGCACCAGATATCAATATTTACAATTAAATAATATTTTCAATGTGTAAGCGAAGGTATAAAATGTCTTAAGTCTCGTATATTGTATGTGTGTGCATGTGGGGGTCGGCCTCACTGAGTCGCCTCACCTCTTTCAATGAGTCCAGACGCACGATGATCGAAAATGGCTCTCCTGTAAATGCTGTACCAATCCTAATTTTCTTAACATCCTAAAATCCTCAACAAACACAGTTTACAGTCCAATACAATGGAAAACAGCTCTGATACAAAATGGCATCCGGGATTCTGCTCGCAATTTAAAGGTGCAGAAACAACACTGTGAGATTAAGCACTCCGTAGGTGCAGTTACAGTTTTTGGCCACATATGGGGACGGGGCACAGAGATTTAGTCAAGTGGATTGGTATGCTTTAAATTTAATATTCATATCAAAGGCGTATAAGACTCAATTTGTCGGACTTAAGAACAAATCACACTTACAAATGTGCTGAAGTCAGATGTGACACATGAACTGTCAGGATAGAATTACAAGAAAAATTACTTGTTGTAGTTTTATATAATTTATTCACACAGTCCTGTTTATTTGAATGATGCTCTGTGGTTTTGTTCATTGTGTTCATTATGCTCTTGATTTCTGTTAGCTGAAGTGGAAATGAAAATAAATGTATTTAGTTGTTTCTTTCAGACATAAAGGACTGAGGGGTCAGGTCCTTGTTTCTCTGTACTCATGATGCACACAACTCTTCAGATCGACTGAATTCAATTGTGTCTCAAAGTAGATTATGTAGACATGTAGTTGTCACAAACCGCTTCAGTGAAATCCGGATGCGGCTCTTAATTACCAAGTGGCAGAAAAAAAAACTCTAAAGAAGAAAGACACAAAGAGAGGAGCCAGACTGATCATTATAGTATACAGTCGTGGCCAAAAGTTTTGAGAATTACATAAATATTGGAAATTGGAAAAGTTGCTGCTTAAGTTTTTATAAT
>JAQMYJ010000015.1:15138660-15150246 GCA_030014305.1 Clarias laeviceps | reverse complement strand
AAAAGCAGTTTAGCAGCAAACTTTGTGAAAACTAATATTTGTGTCATTCTCAAAACTTTTGGCCACGACTGTACACTGAACTCAGGAGAGCTTTATAGGAAACTAATTATTTTTCTAGTACATTTAGACTTTTGGCAGACGCCCTTATCCAGAGCGACTTACATTTTTATCTCATTGTACATCTGAGCAGGTAAGGGCCTTGCTCATGGGCCCAACAGGGACAACTTGGTGGTCGTGGGATTTGAACCTGGAACCTTCCGAACCGTAGTCCAATGCCTTGATCCTGTTTCAATTTATTTATTATTAATTTTTTTTTTTTTTATTACGATTCTACACAAGCAAAGCAAATAATTTCCTCTTTCCACACAGGATCCTGTTCTGCCTGCCAATGTGTCAGTAGTTTAGATTAGGATCTGTAGGATTATAGGGGAATGGCATCATTTTACCACCTCAAATGCTAACATATAAATTAAAAATGTATAAAAAAAAAAAAGATTTTACACACATTGCCACAAAAAAAGAATTGTGATAGTAAATTGATTTTATTTTTTCTCCATCTTTATATTTCACAGAGAATAAAGGGCAAGCTCAGTACATCAGCATCTTATCTTTCTCACTAAGCCTGCTTTTTAGTCTCAGTGTTCTTAACGATCACTTTGGTTTTAAGGCTGGATCATGATCAACAATCTTATCTCGGTGAGCCGTAAGAGGATCAAATGTTTTTTTAAATTTTTTTTATTTATTTATTTATTTATTTATTTATTTTTTAAAGCACTAGTTTTTAACCAGATAAACCGTCACACCATCAGTAATGTTTTTCCAGATAATATATTATCTCGATACCTAGGCGTTGATTTGATTTGTATTGCGATTCTGTAAGTATCACAATTTTTTCAGATTTTGTTATAGTTCTAAACAAACCTGACAAATAATTTGCCCCCTCATACAGGATACTGTAATGCCTGTTGCAGAGGCAGAGTGTGTGAACAGTTCAGACTGCGCCAAATGTAGAATAATAGAGGAATGCCAACATTTTGCCAGCTCACATGCAAACATAAAAAAAAAAATAAAATGGAAAAAAATATTTTTTCACCCAGTGTGGCAAATATATAAATGAATTGCCCCACATAAGAATTTCTGTACTTTACCAAATCGATCGCACCCGCTTCCACCCCATAATTCTAATGTCTACCATTTTCAGTGTAGCTGACAGAATGTGTCTGGTATCACAATACTCGCATGTTGTCTTCAGCTAATGTCACATTCAAAACCTCTGAGCTCTCATGATTATATTGAACACTCATGTTCTTTTGTTTGTCCCGTGTCTAAATTCACTACAGCTTAAAAAGGGGTCAAGAACTTTCTTACCAAAGAGCTCTGTCGATTAGTGCTACAGTATAATAACTAGAAAGGCTTCCTGCACCACATGTAGTTGCAGAATTACCTGGGTTTATTTTATCACCTGCGTTTAAAGTGTAAAATACATTTTAAGCTTTGATCTGAGGAGTTCATTAAATACAGATCGTTATACTGCACTGGTTAGTCTGACTTACAGAAAACACTCATTAAAAAAAATGTTGATTAGTATGATTAAACATAACATGTTCCATGTGTCGCTGTATGTTTTTCATGCATTACCAGTATGTGCTTCTTAATCTTAACTTTTTCTTTCAGCATCACATAATTAGCATCACACCTATGTGAGAACACTGTTTATTTTATCCAACAGAAATAAATGTAAAAATTAGCAAAATCTAAATGCTTGATTCTGAAGGTGTTTTTTTTGTTTGTTTTTTATTGTTTTATTATACAGCAGCTTCCTCAGAAAACAGTTAAATTGTCTATCATGTGGTGTTTATTTGGCACTTACTAAAGGAGACTCCAGGTTCAGTGATTCATACAATGTGAAATATCATGCTGTAAAGCTGCTATATGTCTGTACAACACTCAACACTACACCTTCACTCATGGTTGGTAGCTCACAAATTCAGTGTTAGGCCTGAATAACACATTGACATCTGCGTCTAGCGGAAATATTGAGTTTAAAATTGCTATCGAAACAACTGTGGTGGGTGAACTGAGTGTTAATGTGCTTTTGTTCGCATAAC
Source organism: Clarias laeviceps (assembly GCA_030014305.1). Lineage (NCBI taxonomy): Eukaryota > Metazoa > Chordata > Actinopteri > Siluriformes > Clariidae > Clarias > Clarias laeviceps. The sequence goes on along the minus strand of JAQMYJ010000015.1, from coordinate 15,148,138 downwards.
TCACTAAATGCACAGCTTCGCTGAGAAGTCACCATCCCCGTTTTTTTCCCCTCATCATTTACCACTGATTATGGTGTTCAACTGTGCTAAACACTTCCTACATTGAAGTCTCAACTTCCTGCTCTGGGATTGGCTGGTATGTCACAGCCAATCAGAAACAAGACCGACTTTTTTTAACCAATCATAATGCAGGAGTTGGGATTTGTGGCAAAATACTTTATCTGTCTATGAATGCTAGAATGACTTATTTTTTTATAAGATTTAAAAAAAGACTTGCACTGCTGTCAGGTCTGTCTCAATCTCCACTGAACCTTCAATTCATTGTTTTTGATGTATTACAGGTTTAGTACTATGCAAGACAAAGCTTTATAAGATACTGTATCTGTGGGTTAGTATCTGACTATTCACTGTCTTTTATAAATCTCATGTCCTACACAACACGCATCATAAAAATGTCAAAACCCAGTTCTGTCAGTGGTTGCCTCCCTTTTAAACAGATCTCATCTCGGCCCTGTCACTACCTCTGCTTCTAACTTAAAGGCATGACAGGATCAATCCCTGATTCTGCTTCTGTGCCTTTCACACAACACTGAGTTGCAACGAGAGTTCCCATCTTGAACCGTCTGTGTGAACGGGCCTCTGAAAACATAAATCTGCAGGAAGGTGTTTCTCAGTAACATGACAATCTGCGTTTTGTCACCATGTTAACTTCTAGAGAGAGAAGGAATGAGAACGTCAGTTTATAGCCGTTCTGACATACTGTAAGTAATAACTTTCTAACTGAAATAAAAAAAAAATATATGAAAATTTGTCCATTATCATTAATTTAAAAAAATAACGTTGCTGATTGTTTTTCTATATAATGCTTTCTTTATTAATTCCTGACATAACGCACAATTTGAGATAAAGGGCATGCCAAATAGCATTTTTTAAGAATGAGTGTTCATTGTTATAACATTTCAGCAGATTAAAGAAATACAGCCTTTAGCTTGTAGACTTGTGTAGACAAAGCTGAGGATTTCCTTTTTGATCATGCAAACGTTTTTCCACCTGGTCCTTTACTTATCAGTGGATGTTCAGTATAAAAAATAAAAAAAAACAGTTGCTGCAGTTTCTTTGAGACACTTGATTTACAGGACACATCTAACAAATTTAAAGATTTGCCAGGTCTCTATTCAAGCCAGGTTTATGTAATCTATTGCTAATGTCCCCTGATAACGTTACTGTTAGCGATGTCTCCTAAGATCTACTGGATCTAAAACGGAGCTTTACTGCAGACCCTAAATTTGTATGAAAGCTTTTTAAGCTTTCCGCCGTTATGTCTTGTCTCTCTGTCAATAAATCAAACCTTTCTAGTTAATTGGGTCTTGAACCACTATGTTTGAAACACTGGCTCGTCTGAATGCCATACCATTTCTCCAAGCATGTTCATGCAGTAAAAGCTCCCAGTGCTTGTTGTTACTCCCGTCAAATCACCTGACTTCATCTCACTATCACTATACCAACAGCCACCCCGGGCGACAGCTGCTCTGTGTTTCCTGCCTGTTTTGCTCCTTAAAGCCCTCTATCAGTGCACCGCCCGCGTCTATTTCTGGTGTCTGGACGAGGAGAGAGGTGGGAGCGAGCAGTGGACATTACACCCACTCAAGTTGTGTCACTTGCCACTATTTCAGGCTGCTCTTTCACTCCAGGGGACAGTACACAGGCGTCATTTAGTAGAAAAAAGCAGGAAGTAGACAATTCGTCATGCCATAATCAATTTCCATTATGATATCTTGCTAGATTATGGCACCTCAGTTTTCGCCTCGGCTGTTATCTTGTTAATGTCAGATCCTGATTAAGACCCACACAGCGTACTGAGGCTCCGGTGACTCCAAGGACCTCTTCCATAGTATCACTAAATATTTTCATTCTATCTATGACGATGCTACACACATGTACATGATGATTTATGGACGTAACTAAATATTTGGAATAAGATCATGGGCATTTGCATTTGCACTTTCCTTCTGCCCCCTAACGGTGTCTTAAAAGAAGGATGCGACAGCCTTCGCCCTTCCTGGTTGAATTCAACGTTCTGCCCAGTAACGTTGAGAAAGTCCTGCAACCTTGTGCAGGTTTTTGCTGTCAGTTATAGTTCTTAGAATTTTTTTATTTTTTATTTGCCAAAATCAGTGTCGGACATGAAAATTTCAATATCTGTACCTTCCTCCCTCCCTGTCATCTTGAAAGGTTTGCAGAAAAGGTTTTAATTTTATGTTGGTAGTAGGAGTGAGCATCAAATATTAAGCTCATGCTCCAGTTTATCATGCATTAACTCATCTCACTCATTCTCTAAACCCCTTAACCCTGTTTAGGGTCATTTCATATACATCATATTAATATAATATACATTATACTATTTTCTTGTATACATTTTTTTTGGCTGACTTTGTATATATGAGTCAGTCAAAAGAAATATATACACAATTCAGCACAAGGAAATTAGGTTGATGTATATTATATTAATATAATGTTCATAATATTATCATATTAAGTTAAACCTTTGTCGCATATACATTACTGCACAGTGAAACTCTTTCTTCGCATATCCCAGTATAACTGGGGACAGAACACAGGGTCAGCCATGATACAGTGCCCCCGGAGCAGATATTTGGGCCTTTGCTCTAGGGCCCAACAATGGCAACTCTGCAGAGCCGGGCTCGAACCGCTGACCCACCAATCAGCAACCTGGTGCCTTAACTGTCTGAGACACCACTGCCTCTATGGCACCTCAGTTAACCTCTTTAGTTAATATGATAATACTGATATATACATGATAATATTATGTAACTTATAGCATGGTGGTGTAGTGGTTAGCACTGTCGCCTTGCACCTTCAGGGTTCGGGTTTGATTCCTGGCCATGTTTGATTTCCACCCCTGTGTGCATGGAGTTTGCATGTTCTCCCCGTGCTTGGTGGGTTTCCTCCAGGTATTCTAGTTTCCTCCCACAGTCTAAAGACCTGCATATTATGCTAATTGGCGTTCACCAATTCCCCATAGTGTGTGAGTATTTGGGTATTTGAGTACTGCGGCATGCAAACTTCATGCATACAGACCTGTGCTGGGCATCAAACCCTCCGTCCAGGGCCACAGTACTAACCAGTAAGCCGCTGTAATTTATTCCTCCTTAGTAACTGTATTGTCAGGGCTAACAGGGTTGCATTTAGGTTTATATATTTAGTTAAATATGATGTAAAAATGCACAGCCAGGTACAAACGTGGGTGAAATCAAAGACTATTAATGACCGTGTCTGATGTAGACAGGATGCATAGTGTCACCATTTCCTTCTCTTCCCCGCTTCCAGTTCACAGTAATAAAAGGAGAGGGATATTTGGATCATTAGACAGATACTGATATGTTTTTGCGTTACTCATCTAATAAGCATGGAGTGATTATAATAACACAGGCCACAGGGTACACAGTTTGCTAAATCTATCTTTTAGTTGAAACAAGCAACAAGACAATCAGGCAGTTTTGCTTAATCATATCTTATCTTTAAAATTACGCATTGAACCGTTTTCACTCCTCAAGCAAGCGAAACAACTTTCCCATCGTCCCCCAGCCAGCCCACATGCCCCCTAGCTACAGTTAATCCCGCAATTACTGTTAAATCTAACTCGCTAAAACTTCACCAGCTTTGAATGGACTGCTTAATATTTGTTAGTTGTCTTAATAATCATTTCCAAGTTGTTGCTTGATTTAGTACCGTCTTGCAGTTTCTACTCGCGTCCCATGCTCATGAATATTCACTTGAAGTGGTCTGCATGGCCCAGTCATTACAGAGTGATTCAGACAGCTGCTTTCTTATAACCATTCTCTTTTGCCCTTGTGAAGGAGCAGTCGTTGTGAAATGCCTGTACCTGTGACTGTTCAGCTCTGTGTTAGGTCACGCTGAATGAGCCTGTAGAGGTACGGTTTGAAGGTGACCTGATTTTTTTTATTTTTTTTTTTTCCTTTTTTTTCCCCCTTGTGAATGTTGGGTGTTTTCAAGTAGTTGTAACATTGGAGATAATACTGGAGTCATATAAGACAGAAAAGCAGAAGCGCAAGAATGTAAATGCTATCGACGAAGTATTGTTTTTAATAGAAATATGCCAAGCTTGCAAAAAAACCTTCGTTTTACTCAGAAATAAGTTGATGATTGCATCTCCACACTCTGTAATTGGTGTAATGTCTAGGGAGGTTAATGTTTAATTAACATTTCTGATATTCGCAGTAGACAAGTTTGTAAGTTACCAGTAATGCAGTGCAACACGTGTGGCAAAAAACTATTTAAGTTAAGTCATATATTTTTTTACTTAAAAAAAACATATAATAATTTTATATAGTAATTTAAGTGACCCTGAATTTAATCTCTTGAAAAGTCATTATCTTTTGTATTTGCACAGAGCCCAGTAATAGCAGTTTGAATGTGCTACATTATTATTAAGTGTGTGAATAAGTTTTAGCTGCATTTTTTTCAAACTGTTATCATTTAAGGAAATACATGGTGACATTAAATATTATATATGGAAGTATAAAAGTTAAATTTAAAATTCCATGAAACAAAAAAAAATATCTTAATCAATGGCTGTTAAAAATACCATTTTCATTTTTTTTCGACCTCACAAATTTAGGTATTAAAATTCAGGTAGAAAAAATTTTTAGATCTTCACATCTGGCATATCACATTAAGAGCAATAGATTGCGGGTGACTACGGTCCGTTCCACAGTGTACTTTAAAGTGTGTCCTTCCTGCTTCCTGTGCAGTTGACTTCACAGGGAACTACTTGCCGGTCAGAATGCAGCACTTTTTTTTTTTTTTTTTTTTTTTTTTACCATTCAGATTAAATATACAGAAAATATATATATATTTTTTTATTGCAACAGGTTTTTGTTCCATTCATGTAATTCAACATGCTATTTTGCTTTGGGTACTTTTGGCACCGTTATACTTCCATAATTATGCGCAATTCTGGAAGTGTCATCTGCACTCATAGTGGAATTATTGTGGTGTCTTAGTAGAGCAACTTGTCCTTGACTCATCAACCATTTGCGAAGGCTGAAGAGATAAATCCCCTCTCACAGAGACAAAGCCCTCGACTTCAGTCTGAGTTTTAACTTTCCTTTAGACACACGGGTGTTTACCTCGACACCACACTGGGCCTCTGTCTCTGCATGAAACGCATGTGGGTCCTGTGCAAGTAACGTGATCCTGACCACACTAGGATCTGTTGAATATTACATGGACTTGTTGAATATTACATGGACTACAGAAACATTCCACCACCGTAATTAAATCACGATTGAATAGCATGCTGTGAAAGAAATGATCCTGCCTGATCGGCACAATAACGCAGGAGGTAGTGTTGATGCCTCACAGGGCGTGGAGTTCGATCCTCAGCTCGGGTTACTGTCCGTGCAGAGTTTCACAGCTGCTTCATGCAGCCAATTTTTTTTTTTTCTTTTTTTTTTTCCCCCTCTCTGTTTTATTCCCACCACTGAGTGGGCTGAGCACTTTATTAGTATTCTTAGTAATCGTAGTAGTAGAAGTATTAGTATAGAACACTTGGATAGATTTGGAGGTCACTTCAACACCTTTTTGTCATGTTCCTCAAAGTGAACAGTGTTTGCAAAGTGGCATGGTGCATTATCCTGGGAGAAGAGGCCACTGCCATTCGGGAAATTTGTTGCTGTGACGGTTTGTAGTTGGGCTTCAGTAATGTTTAGATAGGTGATGTACAGTATTTCAGAATAATGTCCACATGAACGCTAAGGGCGTTTTCACATTAGGGCCCCTGGATCGTTTCTGAGAACACTTGACCCCAAAGTCAAGTCATTTTGATCAGTGAGAACACAATCGTGTCAGACTCTGAATGGAGAAATGCATTGAATCAGATAAGGAAGCAAAATGGAAACTGTCTTACCTGAGAACGGAAGTAGGTCACTGTTTAGATGCTATGTCATCAGTGCAGTCCGTCTCCTCCGTAATCTCAGTGTGCACACAGGACGTGTCAATCTAATCCCCTGACCTACAGAGCTGATGAAGTAGGAAGATGCGCAAGAGCGTTGATCTTGACATTTTTCCCCCAAATAAAAATGTAATAATAATATCAGGCATAGCACAATGTTATTTTCCTTGTTCTCTTCTTCTCTTGTGTTTAATTGTGGCTCACAAACCAAGTATCGGAGTGTATGAATACGCCAGCAGGGGAGTGACATGAAATTGTTCCTGTGCACGGTACGAATCAATCATTGATTCAATTCGCGAAATATTCACGAATCAATCAGACCCAAAGTTTTCCAGTAGAACATTTCACTGCCTCACACTGCCTCCTCCAGATTTCCTTCTTCCCATAGTGCATTCTGATGCTATCTTTTACAATTTAGACACACCCAGTTGTCCACATGATGTAAAAGAAACCAAGATCAGAGCAGACCTCCTTTTTCTTTTGTTCCGCGGTCCAGTTCTGATGCTCGTATGCCCTTTGTAGGTGCTTACATTAGCACGAGCACCTTGGCCCAGACTTGCTAGCCTTTGCTCCGCATGCATATTAGTGAGTCTTGGGTGCTCATAACCCTGTTAACCCTGTCTTTCTTTGGACCACTTTTGGTAGGTACCAACCCCTGAAATAAGGGAACACTCCACAAGACCTGCTGTTGTTGAGACGCTCTTGCTTATCATCTCTTGTCCCTCGTGAAAGTCGCTCACACTTGCACATTTTTCCTGTTTCCAACACTTCAACTTCACAAACTAAGTGTTCACTTGCTGCCTAATATTCCTAATTGGAATACATTCAACATAATGAAATAATCAGTGTCCAGCCCGACCTGTCAGTGGGTTTTAATGTTGATACCGATGAGGTGTATATTATTAAAGTCTTTTTTGTCTTGTGTATTCCAAATAAAAGAAATATTAATTTATTGTATTTTTGTTGTAGGATGGAAAATACCTATATAACTGTTTATTTGTCAGTGTTGTATTATTTATGTTGTTTTCCATATTGATAATGATCATTCAGATTGCCACATAATGTTGCTGAGTCATCAACTGAACAACTGAACCAACCCCAGATCATAACACTGACCTTGTACAGTGGACACGGTGCATGATTGGTGCATCGCTTCATGTGTTTCATTTTGCAGTAAGGTCATCGTACCACATGACTTTTTTTACCTATGCTGCAAAGTTCAATATTTATGCTTCCTAGCAAACTTGTGTCCACACAGCTGATTAGTCCCAATCCTGTGAGTTCTCATCACACTATGTACTCTTAACGTTCACTACTAATCATGGCTATGGTTTTTACTTCTTTTTTTTTTTTACCACATAATTTTATCAAGTGTTTACGTGATCTCTCGCTCTGGGCTTGGCTAGTTCTAACCTTAAAGAAGTTTTGTTAATTAGTTTCCATCCTCTTTAACAGAAAACTTAATTGAATTTATATTTTAAAATGAAAGAAGTTTTAAATTCCTATCGGTAATTTAAGGGGCATTTGGTGCATTTGCTGTATGTATTTATTCATAGTTATACACACTTTGTTGTCATTTGAAATTTATGGAAGAATTTCTGTAATTTAGGGAGGCATTTGAAGTGTACATTGTGTATAAACTGCCCTTGTGTAGTAGTACGTGGATAAGAATAAAATAAATAAATGAATTTAAAAAAAAAAGAGTGTTCTTAGGAGCAGGCAGCGGCGTGAATTTGCAGTTATAGACTTTTGATGTGCATGTTTTTGAAGTGTTAAGTCTGTATGAGCTCTGTATGTGCAACTGAGATCCATTTTCCAGATAGTGTTCTGTTCACACTGTAAAGACTGCTGTCACAAAAATAAATGAGCAAAGAGATAATGAAATCCTTATTGAAAAATAATCAGCTATTGGCACAAGTTGGACAAAAGATTATGCAGCATCGAACACTGCGCTGCTGCAAATTACCCATAAGCCCTGGCCCGGGTTCTCACGAGTGACGTACACTCAGAGGACAGACACAGACGAAGAACTGAATGACTTCAATCAGTATTTAAACTGACATACCTGACATGACTAAAACATTTGTACTGATTGTATATGATGAAGCTTCACATCTCCTGTGTTGTGTACGCCTGTACTCCTTTTAAACAAAATAGCAAAAGCAATATTTAATTTTAATGACAAGCTTGACAAAATCTTCCCCAACAGGAAAAAGCGTACTGTAATGAAGCAGGACCGCCTGGCAAATTGTGACAATATGTGATGTCAATAAACAACCTTGTGTTTTATTTCAGACACAGGCATTTCATTGATTGGTTTTATCGCGGTTAATGAAAGTATAAATATTGTTTACGCCTAACCACACAGCGTAAGGAACGGCTCCATTCTCAGAGATATCTCTAACTCCTCCGTATCGACCCCTAATCTGAGACCTTAACAATTCATACTGTATATCCCATAATGAGGCGCTAGTAAGGTAAGCTCATTTTTGGGCTCCAACCAACTCTATATTATATAGTACGTAAAGTATCACGGTCACAGGAGAGATCGGCATGATTGAAGACTTGGACATGTTTGGACATTAACTTTATTATTCACACCTTATGACATAAACAGATAAACACTGTATTAGAAATTGTACGTGCATGATGACTTATGTTCAGTTAAGCTTGGCAGCTTGAGTATCTATAAAGCGCAAGTCTTGGAAGTATTAGTCAGATTTGAAGTCTTTTACTATTTCTTAATCAAGTGTGGAGAGAGATGGCAACTTTTCTTTTTTTTTTCCCCGCCACACAGCGAATAAAAAGGAAAAGGCAACAGATTAACCATTTGTGTTCCTTATTATGATATAAAAAAAAATTATAAGAATTTTCATATCAGCAAGCTAATGTTTTGTTGCTTGTAATGACACTTTTGTTTTGCAACGTTCACAGCTGACTGTAAATAAACATGCCCTGTAGATATAGACATATATAACTGAATTACCAGAGATCGGGAACAGAGCAGTGGTGTGAAGAGTAAATGTACTAAAATGATCACACATAAAAAAAATTAGACTTGCATAGGGCTGTAGCTATCGAATATTTTAGTAATAGAGTATTCTGCAATAAATTTAATCGATTAATAAGAGTAATCGGATAAAATGTAATTTTGCTTAATTTGTTATGCGCAAAAATGCCTCCCTACCACAGATTGTCCCCCCCCTACATAATCTCTATCAAATATTATATTAGAACATAAATTCATAGGTTTATGATTTACAAATTACAAAGGGGCACTGGTGGCTCAGTGGTAGGTTTTTCGCCCGGGTTCGATTCCCAGCCAATGCCCAAACCCCCCAGCCGCTGGATGCAGTGCCGGTCCCAAGCCCGGATAAGAATGGGAGGGTTGCGTCAGGAAGGGCATCCTGTGCCAAGTTGTTGTGCGGACTGGATATTCCGCTGTGGCGACCCCTTGCCGGGAGCAGCCGAAAGACCAACAAC
>JAQMYJ010000015.1:15102726-15113379 GCA_030014305.1 Clarias laeviceps | reverse complement strand
GTGTGTGTGTGTGTGTGTGTGTGTGTGTGTGTGTGTGTGTGTGTGTGTGTGTGTGTGTGTGTGTGTGTGTGTGTTCACCTCTAAACAGCCTGTTGATTCTCAGGAGTCCATTCAACCTAACATCTTAGTGTATCTCACACAGGGTCCATTTTGTGTGTGTGTGTCTGCACGTGTTCCCATTTGTGTGATTGCTACAAGAGTGTCTGTGTTTGTCCCGTTAGAAGACGTGCTTGTTTATCCGCGGCGTGTTTGTGTTTTTGTAGTAACTGATGGGGTTTGCAATGACTGTGCAGTCTGAAGGTGTGTCTGGTTTCATGTGAGCCTTTGTGTGTGTGTGTGCGCGCATGTGTGTGTGTAAGTTTGCCAGGCATCCTGCAGTGTCCCAGAGGGGAAGGCCTTTGATTTGGGTGTGTGTGTGTGTGTGTGTGTGTGTGTGTGTGTGTGTGTGTGTGTGTGTGTGTGTGAAAGAGAGTGAGACATTAAGCTGCAGGAGGGTGTTCTGGGTTGGGTCGAGCTAAGCACGTTAACATTAAAGAGCGTGATGTTTGTGCTGTTGGACATGGTTTATTGTGCATTGATCAGAATTGCTTTATTTTCTTTAACACAATAAACACACACACGCACACACACACGCACTGAATTACACCAGAGTCATGATGTAGCACATTACTCGCATGTTGCCATGAAGACTAACTTGCACTTTGGGACAGAGACGACCACACTGCTGCCGACACACATCACCCTGACCAGGCTGTGCCCCGCCCTGTGCCCGAAAAGTCTCCTGTTAGTGAAGTCCTTCTGGCTCTCAGACAGTCGTATAAATATTTCACTGCATATCACACTGTGTGTATGGTTGTGTATGTGACGAATAGAATTAGAATTAGAAAAATATTATACTTTATCTTAAATATTATACTTTATCATACAGTAAGTCAGGTATTTCTTCTCTGTGCAAATACATAATTTTGAAAAAAAGTTCAAGATCATTTAAAGAAATAGAATAATGAAGAATACAGCAGAAACTCTCACTGGAAGCCAAACGCATTCGCAGACTTTCCACAGAAATACAAACTCGTTACTCCTCCAGCTCACACTCCTGTACCTTTTTAAACGTGACACAGTTACTGAATTACTGTTTTACATCGCTGATAAGCTTGTGAGACATTTCATTTCCCATCGTCTCCCAAACACACATCATTCAGACACAGTTGCTACTTTCTCAGTAACTGAATCAGTCTCTCTCAGGACAGAGACACTCTACCTCGCCTGATTCTCATTTTCTATTCATGCTCACAAATTACACATTTACAAGAGACACATTTATCTATTTATTTATTTATTTATTTATTCCATTAGTAAGGGAACGACTTTGTGACTCGTTTAGATGAAGATGCTGCTCGTAATGTTCATCATCATCTAATGTTAGCTTTGACATTTAGAGGCCTTTGACGTTTCCCCACTGTGAATCTTTCATCCTGTAGATCTATTCATATTTGCTAATAGGGTTTGTCGATGGTTCAGTGAGAAGATAAAAGCGCGTCCTCTTCCAACTCAGTGACGAAGCAGTTTTTCTCTCAGTCGTGTTGTTAGAATAGACAGCATGTAACTGTATGTCCATTACAGTTCATGATTACAAATCACCAGCAAAGCATCCTGGGATAAGCAGAGGTCATGTCTAGGTCATGAGTCTTTTTTTTATTTTTTTTTTTATTAACTATAAAGAATAACAACATCTTAGCAAGTGAAATATTCTTGCATCCAGCCAAACCAATCGATAATTTCTTCAAGAATTTCTTTAAAAAGTTATTTTTTTGTTTTTTTATTAAGCTTATTTCTAGTCAAATGTTACTAAAATTCCAAGCAAAAAAATGTCTTGTTATATTCGTAGTTCATTTTGCTTCTAAAAATTCCTAAAAGCTTGTCTGCCAATAGAACATGTACACTGACATCAGGAGTGAAGCGATCCAAACTCTCAGGCAACAATCCTGATAGTCAACTTGTCACTTCCTATTTAAGGGTTATTGGTCCTTCTAATCGAGGTTCTGTAGCACTAGAGCACTTTAATTAGTTTGTGGTTAAAAGCGCTAGCGCTGAGATCATGCCAAAAATGTACATCTCATGTCGATCTGCATGATTAAATATATCTACTCATATGAGAGCAGCTCCTCTGTGACCTACGATGCACACAGATAGCATTGTGCTTCAACATGGGTGAACGTTTTAAACCATTTAAACTAAACCGTGTGCCCTGGTCTGGGAGCTGAAAGCTGTAGAACCAGTAACCTTTTGTCATGCTCCTGGACTTCTCAGGTTCTGTGCCTACACCGCTAAAACACCTGCTTTAAAGGGGCAGATAGTTCAAGTAATGGCACCTTAATAGACAAAGCAGTGAATTGCTTTAAATGCCTCGTCTATTTCTGAAACTGCTCTTTCACTGTCTGCAACATTTGCAGGTGTGAGATGAAAATAAATGTAAAAAAAAAAATCGCTGCTGCTACAAAGTGAAGACTTTTTTTTTCTCTGTTTTCCGCAGCTTCCCCTCACCTTCATGTAGCAGTGAAGTGCTTTCAGTTAAGACCTAATCCAGGATCAAGACCCATCTGTTTATCAATAATTGACTTTTGTTGCATAACCCATATACACCAACACTGACTGACTAATTGTGATACGTCCTTGGTTTTTAAAGTGGACTTTGGCTTCTCTGGAGTCTGAGATCCCAAACATTTTGGCAACAAAGATCAGTTTTTTTTTTTTGGCATTTACGCCTGTACGCCACCTCATTGAATTTATAAACGCTCAAGATGAGAGCAAAGTCAAGACTTTCAGCTTTAATTTAAGGGGTTAGACAAAAGTGTGACATTAACCATCTAGAAATTACAGCCATTTATACACATGCGCGCGCGCGCACACACACACACATTCCCATTTTTGGTGTTTCATTTTAAATTCAATGTAGAGGCCCAATGAAGAACACATCTTTGTTCCAAAATTTATGGAACTTGCTGTGTATATAAAAGCTACTCAGATAGAGCATTAATAAAACTGCCAGGTAAATTGAATAGCATTCATGATTAATTATGCACTAGTATAACTAGTGACGGGGTCATGGACACCTAAGTACATGGACAACTATACGTGGGGGACAAAAGACCAGTCCGGTCCGATCCCACAAAAAAGCCAGCGTAGCACAAAGTGCTGAAACACGTCAGTGCTGTGGTAGAAAGGTATCAGAAGACCCAGTGCTGCTGCACAGTCTGACAGACAACAAGTTCAAGTTCGTTGATCCGACCTCTGAGTTCACCAGATCTCAATCCAAACAATGGACTGCACAGGACAAACAAGTCAGATCCATGGAAGCCCCACCTTGCAACCCACAGCACCCACAGTCCCAGTGCCAGACACCACGGCAAACTCCAGAGGTCTTGTGGAGGTCACGCCCTCAGGGGACAGAACTGTCCAATTAGCACAAGGGGGATCTACACAATATGGGCCTTAATGATTTGGGTTTTAATGATATGACTGGTGTGTGTGTGTGTGTGTGTGTGTGTGTGTGTGTGTGTGTGTGTGTGTGTGTACGTACAATGTTTTAATTTTATGGCTCACTGGTATTTTTCTGTGTAGCTGAAGATTTTTTAATATGTTGTTGTTGTTGGTCTTTCGGCTATATATATAAATAAATAAAGTTCCTTTAGCCTGGACAGAAACTGTAAAAAAAAATTGTCTGGTTCAGGGTCACATGTATTACATTGTGCCAATCAGAATGAGCACATGCTACTAAGTCAGAGAGAGAGAGAATACAGTCCAAGTGCTTAAGAATGAGTCGGGAATATAATGCCATACGGTATAAAGAGCTGGTAAATTATATACATATTTAACAGATTCTGCAAAATCTAATGTTTCACTTCAAGAAGGCTACATTCTGTTATCTTAATTGCAAAAATTACAAATTTGATGGCCTAAACATTGATTTAAAGCAGCACATATTGTGACTTTTTTCTGTATTAAATTCTGATGTTATCCCCATCTTTAATAAATATTGACATTTTTAATTAGATTCTGTTTAGGGTGAAACACAGTGGCATTATCTGTAACTGTTTAGGGCTAAAACGTTCACGTCTGTTTTCATGCTCCAATTTAAACCAGAGATGCGTTGTTTATATGTTAACCCCATTACCATCAGTAAAACCCTACATGTCATGTTTATTCACAAATTATAACAAATAATACCAAAATTTATGAAATTTCTTTAGCTTTGGAACCACACACACATACACACTTTGGACATTTGTGCCAAGCTTTTCTGTCTTATGTGACTGAGTAAGCAAACTCACTTTTTTACAGCAATGATGTCTTTCTTAAATTTCTAAAAAGACTGTTATTTAGGCTTTGACAAGCTGTCTAAAACTTTTTTGCGGATTTTTATTTTGGCCAAAAGAGCAGAAAAAAAGGCCTTTAAGTAGAATTTCATTATAATGATCCTCTGGTTTTAAGAGGACATTTTCTTTTAGTAACAACGGGGAATAATATATATATATAAAATGTTGTTGTTTTTTATGCTATATATTTTTTGCACATTAGCACAAAAAATTCTATTTTGTTTGAAAATATATCTTTTTTTAAAGAAATGTGGTAGAAGGAGGGTGAACGTGACATTTGTTCCGAATTGTCCATGTACTGTATTGTTGATGCACAGATCCTGCATCAGTAATGCACCCACTGTTTTTCGGTGTTTCCCCAAGAAAAGAGTGAGAACTGAAAAAAGATTTCAAAATGGGGAAATGAGTGATCTCAATAACTTTGCATGTTTTGGTAGTGCATGAATGAGCAGGCGTTCCTCATAAATTGTTCGATGAGTGTATACCTCCTGTGGGACACGTATGAGTGGCTGTGAGATGTCTAGGTTTTTATTTCAGCCGATGTTATACGCTCCTGTTCAATAACAAACATTGACTATGGATGTAAACCAAACACCCACACAACCCTACGCAACATTACTTCTACACAGATGCATGCAAACGCTGTGAGAGATAAACGATCCTGCGTAGTTAAACCACATTGTCGTGTATTTGTCAAATCGCTAGCCGTTACAACATTGTGGATTACTAGACTTTCACTAAACTGATGCGTAAACAGGTAAAAGTGTTAACAGTCTAACGTCATTGAGGTTTATTTTGCCTGTGTGTGTTTTTGTACAAGTGTGTCAGAGAGAAACTGCTTCCTGTGGTGGTCACATCAGATATTTTTGACCTGTCAGAGGACAAAGTTGTTGTTGAAGTATTGCTGACGTTTGTTTGGCGGAGTAATATTACACAGTGTGCTCATTCATCCAGATGGGGCTCATACGTGATCCCTTTTATAACTCTGAATAGTGTAAATTTCCTCTTGCTGACATCTGTACCTTCTTCTGTTTGCTTACAGGAGCATGACATTGAGACGCCCCACGGTGTTCTCCATGTAACTTTGAGGGGAACACCTAAAGGCAACCGGCCCGTCATCCTAACCTACCATGACATCGGACTTAACCGTGAGTTCCTCCTCCTCCTCCTCCTCCTCTGTCACACATACTCTAATACAAACTCGAAAATCTCAGGTCCTGTGTGCAACCATTTTCTAGATGTGTCTACCTCATGTGCGGTGTTAAACAACTTTATGGGCCTCATAACAATAATTCCGTTTCATGAACTGAGACCAAGCGGGGGATTCTAAAGTTTTTGCACCCAACCATCCTTTTAACTGTAAAATAATTTCCACACGTTCCACATAATTTCCACACGCTCAGTACATTTCAATTTAAAAGTGCACAATATAATATCAGAGACATAAAGCTTTATGTCCCTTAGGACATTCCATTCACAGAACATGTTTGGTCTAAATTTAAATTCTTTTTTAAAGTCCTAATTCCTGTTTTTAACTCGAGGTTTGGAGTAAACCCGTTCAATTCAAGTGACCAGTCACACAAGCTCTAAGAGATATAAAGAATACCTGTGATAATGATGGATAATGGACTCCATGATTTAAAAAGAGAAAATAGACAAATCACAGATCTACTGTATGTGTACCTCTAGCTATGGTTCATGGATCTTTTGGAAGTTCCTGGACCCTCCTTTGTGACCCGCTGAAGACACAATGCGAAAGAGCATTTAATGTGATTTACAGTGCTGTCTGTTTGCTTATCATCATGTGTAATGTAATAATATTCTATTACTGTAGTTAAACAGGGGTGTGAAATGTTTGTATGTATAGAGTTTAGTGTCCATTTTTGAAGCACTTTTTTTTTTTTTTTTTAATACTGGATCCTGTTGGTCATTCATGTTTGATCTTATTTACATTGCAGATAAGTCGTGCTTCAACACTCTCTTTAACTTCGAGGACATGCAGGAGATCACTCAGCATTTTGCTGTGGCCCATGTAGATGCTCCAGGCCAGCAGGAGAATGCAGCACCTTTCCCTACTGGGTAAGAAGGACTGGTCATCTTTACTTTAGACTGGGTTTACATTTAGACTGGGAAAAATTATAAGATATTAATACCTCAACAATTGTTATGAACTAATACTGTATTACTGGCAAACACCAGGTCTACTCAAGTTTATATTAGAAATCAGATAATCAGTATAAGTCTGATTTTTGAAATCGTACTAGAGTACAGATTAGAATGCATTAGTCTACATTGCAGTGTTCATTTATGTTTTCTTTACCACATAATTACACTACATGAAGCCATCTGCTACCTGAAGGGAAATCAGGCACTTGAGTAAATATCACACTTGCACATAAAAAGCACAAATCTAGTTGGCAGTGAATCATTATGCTTATTCGCCATGACGCACTTGTAATGAATAGACTCGAGGCAGAGTATATGCTTTGAATCTTTATTTATAAAAAAATAATAATAATTTTAATGACTGCTCATATATAACCACCAGTGTAAGACATGGTCTCCTGAACACAAATTGTTTTTAAAAAATTTTTAAAAAGTCAGATTGAAGGGAGAGATCAACCCAAGTACTGAAGAAACAGATGAATAGATGTCTGAAGCCGTCGATTAAAGATTGCCAGAGACGCAGCTGCATGGACATCTAGAGGAAGTTCACTCAATCACCTCCTGTAGGTGCCAGGACAGAAAAGAGATGTAGCACATAGACGATTTCGGTTAAGCAAATACTTCCCGCACAGCACAGAACCACAAGACTGGAAACACCGTGTATACCACATCTGACACCAGCTTCTGCCGTATCAGTTCACTGAAATGATGATCCATCAATGTCAGTGACCCTACAATAGGGGGATTGTGAATAAATTTACAATAAGACACAATACTGATTGTCCTGCATTCCAGTGTTTGTTTGAACAAAGACCTTCTAATACTGAACTGAATATTTGCAGCAGGTCCTCTTTCATGGACAGACGTCACCAGACATTCAAACAACAGAACTTTGAATGCTAAATACCTGGTGCAAACTCACGATTCAGCTGACGATGATGATGATGCACATTTTTCTTTCGATTTTATGACTGAGTGCTCCTTTTTTTTATCCGTACCATATGTTGCAGTGACTGTGCATCATCAATTAGTTCACATCTTCCTGCTTATGTATGTCTGAGTCAACTTTGAGTCAAGGATCTCTCTCTCTCTCTCTCTCTCTCTCTCTCAGATATCAGTATCCTACGATGGATCAGCTGGCTGAGATGCTGCCCTCAGTTTTGATCCACTTAAAGTGAGTCTCCTGATCTGTCCACTTTACATTACCTTATAAAAACTCCATTACTTATCATTTATATGGTTATCTGATTCCAATTATGTCTATATTAAACCCTTTGCAGGATCAACAGTGTGATTGGCATCGGTGTTGGTGCTGGAGCATACATTCTCACCAGATTGGCAGTAAGTTCAACTTTTTTTCTTTTTTTTTTTCGGTCAATAGTCAGCAATAAGTGCCAAAAAAAAAAAAAGAAATCTCAATTTGAACACTTGCTGACAGTCATGCTAGCACCAGTTCTTAAAACACATGTTCATACAGATACTTATATTTTTTCCCTCCCACATAGCTACACATAGCACTGGTGTATTATGTATCCCAGTGACTTTACCTCACCAAGTCTCGCCTTTCCAGCTGAAGATAATTAATCTGTGTGGAATTGAAGAGGATTTGCTCAGAATAACAGCACACATCCTGCAGTGAACTCTTGTTACTACGACTTTTATCCTGACTCCAGACTATTAACAATAGGGCTTATTATTCCATTTATATTATATTATATTATATTATATTATATGTACATGAGGTATACACTCACTTTTCATGTTTCTGTAGTTCATGTACATGTCAGTGAAAGTCCAATTACAGGCTTTTTTTTTTTTTTCGGGTACCACTGAAACGATCAGACCTAGCCAGGATGTGATATGAATGTGCATCAGGAAGAAAGACTCAGTGCAAAGGCGTGTTAATGGCGGTTAATTATAGTACTGCCATATTCACACATGAAGGTGTTGACAACAGTTGAATAAAGCAGAGCAGTCTGAAGCATTCACTCTCCCTCTCTCTCTCTCTCTCTCTCTCTCTCTTTCCATGCATCGTAGTGTGCATCCATTATGAGTTTCATAACTGAACCACTTGTATCCTGAGCAACTGATTTTGCTTTGATGTAGGTCATGTGTCTGATCATCACTGAGCTCAAGTTCGTGTCAAAAACCAAAAGGTGTGAGCTGCTCTGTTGCACTAATGAGAACGAGGTGAAGGTGTTAGCATTCGAATATGTGCTGAAGTCATATGAGTGGGCTGTTTTAGGTAGAAATGTGATACCTGGAAGTCGAACCCAGTACGCCACTTCCTTTCCAGTTTACTGAGAATGTCTCATAAAGTGTCCAGAGGTTTAAAGTGTAAACTTTTTTTTTTCCACTCCCTTGACACAGTAGGAATATGGTGTCAAATCAGCCAGTAGTTTTCAATTCCAATCCTTGTTTGTTTGCTGTTTTTTTTCTAGCTGAATCAGCCTACCTTGGTAGAGGGTCTGGTTCTTATTAATGTGGACCCCTGTGCAAAAGGATGGATGGACTGGGCAGCATCAAAGGTAAACAACATGTAGAATGTAATTAAACATTTCTCTACCATGCTTTTGAAAGTGGAGTTTAGTTGCCATGTTTGTGTACAGTCTGCATAACTTTTTCTTATTACATTAAAGACTTTGATTTGTTGATAAATAATAAAGGAGTGTTATATTCCTGCTCGTTGGCCCTATCAGAGAACATTATGTTCTAAAGAAAGTATTTAAATGTCTGCGTGAGAGAGTGCACTAATACCTCTCTGTATTAAAAACAAAATATTTAGTAGCATGTGTTTCTATTTGGTTATCTGTATCTCTTTTTGGCCGACCCCCTTTTTAGAAATAAATTAAATGAACAGTGTGTTCTTTAATGTCAGAAATATGAATGTGTTCTGGAACTTTGGTACCAGAAGAGACAAGCAGTTGAGCTGTGTCTGTGTGTCTCTGTATGCATGTGCTTTAGTTGTCCGGATGGACCAGCAACCTGGTGGACATAGTGATGGGACATCATTTCAGCACAGTAAGTCTGAATACACATCACATAGCCTTTATAGTCTGAAGTGGCAGACCTGTACAAACCCCTTACAAAACACTACAAAAACACCCTTAATGTAGCCAGAGATGGCAGAAGGACACAAACTCACTAAAATGTACTTAAAGTACAAAAGTACAAGTATTGTTTTTAGCATACTGTAAATCGCAAACCGGATATGCAAGAGTTTGCAAATTTTTGCTCAGTATGTTAGCTAGTTAGCTAGATCACTCCTAATCTTACCTTCAAGTTCAAGACTTAAGAATCCACCAGCCCAGAGACCTAGTGGGCGGGATCGGTTGCCCAGGTATCTATCAGTTACTTTGGTGCGCTAGCAATCTGTGCTTTCATAATGACCTGCCAGTCATTTCTGTAAACTGTGATTGGTGGAATTGATTTGTTTGTGCCCAAAGTCTCCTGGAATAGGCTCCAGACCCCCCGCGTCCCTGTACAGGATAAGCGGTATAGAAGGATGAATGAATGAGTATCAGACTAACATATAAATAAATAGAAGCAAGAAAAAGATGATCATACGATTTATTCTGTTAGTTTGTATATAATTATAAAGTTAACAATAATAAGAGTAGGACTTGAACTATTATATCCGAGTGGACCATGAGTGAAAATAATGACAGGATGTTTGTTCACTCATAGGATGAGCTGACAGAAAACCAGGAGATTATTCAGACGTACCGTCTGCACATCGCTCAGGACATGAACCAGGAAAACCTGGCACTGTTCTGCAACTCCTACAACAGGTACTGATCAGATCCACAAGGAGTGTTCTCACATATTGACCAGACACACACTCGAGTGCTGCAGTACTGAGATTTTTTATTTATGTATTTTTTTGTCCTGATAGTCGCCGTGACCTCGAGATTGAGAGGCCTGTTGTAGGGCTGAACGAGGAAACTGTCAACACTCTGAAGTGAGTGTGTATTCCTTATCATGACTGTTGTGGACAAGAACATATTTTTTATTGTGTGTGGTTTTTTTTTTTTTTTTTTTTAATATAGATTAATGAATAATTGCAATGTTAAGTACATGATAAAGATTTGTATGTGAATTTTCCTTCCCC
>JAQMYJ010000015.1:15068710-15083710 GCA_030014305.1 Clarias laeviceps | reverse complement strand
GCATGTGCCTTTTTGCTCAGAAGTGTCTGATGGCCTGTGCTGTTTCCTGAGAGAGCCGTGCTTCATCCAAGGCTCCAACAACGTCCCGGTTGTGAGCGGCCCTCCTCCTGTATCAGTCCGAAAACCCACCATCAACTGGAAGGATGTCAACAGGTTCGGATTTACTATCAATTACAGTCCCACAAAGCAATAAATAAACAAATGAACAAAATAGATCGATAAATAGATAGATAGATGCATACTTCATCTGGAAAAGTAGAATTATCACTAGAAATGCTTCTATCACTAGAAATGTGATAAATGTCTATGCGTAATTAAGTTATGTGAAAAAAAGTTTAGTCTTCCCTCTAAACATAGGGGACATTATTCATATTTTTTCTATCAAAATTGAATTAAATTTACAAAATATCTTCTACATAATTTACACAATTTCTTTATAAACACATATGGAATTGTCTCTGCTACTTATGATGAACTTGCGTCATGCATGTACTTGCACTTCCAATGAATTCCTTTAAGTCCAGCCATGAGATTAATTTCAATACTTTCCTTTGTCGAAACTCCTCTAAAGGCTTTCTGAAAAAATAAATCTATAATATAAATGAAGCGTGAGGAATAATATATATAAAAAAGTAGTGCTGTACAATGAAACACATAATTTTTTAAAAATCTTAATATGGACCTGGGCAATTATTTAATTTAAAAAAGGCTGCAATTTATTACAGGCAGTGTTGGGGGACGTTACTTTTGAAAGTAACTAATTACATTACAAAATTACTCATTTAAAAAGTCATCAGTTACATTACAGCGTTACTTTCTGATAAAAGTAATGAGTTCGAGTACTTCCCCATTGCAGAAAATGAAAACTCCTTTGTGATTCCTCATGCATGTTGTTTTAGTCAAGACCTTTATAATTATTCTACCATCATCACTCAGTGAAGTTTGGCCCATAATTTATTAACTACTAATACCCCTGTCTCACCTACGCGGTTTCGTGCAGTGGCCGTAAGTACGGATCATCAAGATTCACCGTGGTTGTGATTAGGTTTCCATCTTTCCACACACACACTAAGGGATTGGGAATCACTGCTGTTTGGTTCACGGATGACATAAATTGTCTGAATAACGGATAACATTTTTGAAAAAATAACTTTAATGGCGGACCTAACGCGTTAGATTACTCATTACATCAAAAAAGTAATCCAAGTACTTTAACGCGTTACACCCAACACTGATTACAGGTCATACTGTATATGCATAGGTGTCATTTATTATTTTATTATAGGTACAGGTTAAATATTTCTGAAATTAGTTTTTCATTATAATGTTCAATTTTTCAATTCAATTTTATTTATATAACGCTTTTAACAATGATCATTGTCTCAAAGCAGCTTCACAAAATGAAAAGAAAATTGTATGTGTAATGAGTGTGTAAGAGTGAGAAAAATAGTTTAAAGGTGATAAATAACTATTGGCAAATCTTGCCTTGATCAGATAATTTTTTCCTGTTGGTCTGGATGAATACTTTTGAATACACAACGGCACATTTTATAGTTACATATTGCAGTTTAAGTGTCAAAATAATCGTAATGATATATATTTTTTAGTATTATTTTTTTAGATATTGAATCGTGTTCTTATCATGTACAGTGAATTCTCATTTCAATTCCTTCTATTCCTCCTCTAGCTCCATGATCTTCGGTGCCCAGAAGGAAGGTGTGGAGGACTCGGTTGTCAGTGAGGGCCTGAAGGAGTCCATTAATTCCTACCTTTACATGACTGAAAATAGCGACTGTTGCGAATGTCCTGAAAACTGGGACACGTGAGCTCGCTGGACAGGCTGAAGACAGGAGGAGAGTTACTGTAAGGCCGAGACTGCCGGCTAGACTTTACTGTCTCTCTGATCTCAGACGAGAGACGTGTTCGGCGTTAGTGCAGAAAAGAGTTGAAAAGAAAGAGACGGCACTTTCCTGTAGTCCACAGTCTCTGTTAAGTCATCGCGCTTGTTCCAGTGTGGGTGATGGAGATGATAGCGTCACAGATTTCTGTGTGGACTTCTTCCTGAGGATGTGAATTAAATGCAAAATCAAACAGAAACAAAGATTTCGCAGTGGCAGTGGGAGGCTCAAAGCAGCGTGTGCAGCCATTTGTGTTTCTGGAACTTTCTGTTTTCACGGACCAGCGAGAGGTGAGGCCATGATTCACAGACTCGAAACCTTTCCTTCCTGCTCATTTACAAAAGGTTGTTTTTTTCTTTTTTTTCTTGACTAACTTAAAAGTTATGGCTACAGACATCTGTAAATTCACTGTGTGCTTTTGTACAGGTTGTTGATCTTGTTACGTACGACACTGCAGTATGTCTTATTTAATGCTGCTTAAAGAAACGCTTAAGAATCAAGTCCTGTTTTCACTCAAGTTGAGCTACAATAAAAAAACAAAAAACAAAACAGACTGCTTCAGGAAATGTGTGTGTGTTACAGAGAAAGACAAAGTGAGAGAGTGTTCATATGCATGTGTATTGTTGTGGCGAATTGTTTCCTGTTTAAAGCGCGTTCACACGTCCCAGCCCTTGTCAAAGAGTTCAGGTGAATTGTCAGTAGCCTCTGAGGTATTTGCTTGCAATCAATCGTAATAAAGCACATAGTGATTTGAAATGATAAACATTCCTCCTACCATTGCACACGTGGGCCGTCTGTCTAAAAATGCCCCAAACAGCCCAGATTTCCCCCTAAACTTGAAATGTAATTGTTGTTTTGTCTAATGTTTTTTTAGATTTCCTGTGTATTTCCAGTCAGGCCCTTTTCTATATGATTATGCACAATATGATAATCATCTAAACAGTTCACACTAATATATGGACTGGTTTAGTTGATACGTAATCCATTACTACATAGGAAAACAAGTTCATTACCAGAGGTTTTAATATAAATATTAATAAGTCCCATAGCCACAGTGAGGTGAGAGATTATGAGCAAACGGATATTTTCAATTTAATTCAATTCAGTTATTTTATATTGCTTTTAACAATCGGCATGGTGACAAAGCAGCTTTACAGAAATAGAAATTCGGGATGTAAATGCAAAAAAATATCTGAGTACCTGGCCAGAGGAATGTTTTTCATTTGATAAGTCAGACAATGAATTCAAGCATAAAGAAACCCCTCTTAATTTAAGACATAAACAAGTGACAAAGTGGTGCAGATGATGACAGATGATCAGGCGGGTGATGAGTTTACTGGTGATGCTGAGTGGTTGAAACAGACGAGAGGGGAAATGAAGCTGCTGCTAAAGGTTTTACATAAACAACTCATTTTTAAACTGTATCTTTAGGGCGGTTTCAGCCTGTTGCAATGAGACATTTTTAGGCATATTTTTTAAAATAAATTTACATAATTTAATGTAATATGAAGAAATGATGAGTGGCTCAAAACTTTTGCTTTTTTAAGATCCCTAAAGAGCAAGTTAGAGGTGATGGTGACACGAAAAACCTCCCTGAGATGACGTGAGAAAGAAACCTTGTAAACTCTAAAGGAAACCTGCGCTCATCAGCCCGAGACACAAATAAATCCCAAAGTACACTATTTAAATGGTTATTTAAGTTTTAGATTAAATGATTACATTAAAATCACGAAATACTAATTTACTCTCTGATCTGGGTAATATCATAATTCACAATAAAAGTTACACTTATCGTCACACACACACACACACATAGACATGACTACATTTAAAAAAAATTATTCCTACCCTTTTAGAGCTAGTTTGTGCCAGGTGTATCAGTGAGCACTAATACAGTAAAATGCTGGAGGGCAGCACGGCTCCTTTACACCTATAATAGGTGTTGAGAAGAACTTGTACTGGACAGATGGTGATGCTGAAGATGCTCGCTTTGTTTTCTTCCAGCACCACATGGGCACAGTGCGAAGTAGTAACGCATTACATAATATTATAATTTACACGTAAAACAAAGTTGACCTCGGTTCACTGTCTGACTGTCTGTGGTTTAATGTTGGTCCAACGTTGGCAAGGGAAGACGTTACATGACAATCCGGCCAAGCTGTATTTAAAAGTGTCTGAATGTCTGATGATCCTGGTTGCCAAACGTTGGCCAGACGGATAAAGCGACATTGGCCCAGCGTTGGCACTCGGCCTCGGCACAGTGGGAGGGTAGAGCTTAGTGAGGGAGAAGGAAGTGGGAAAAAACAAGGAGGGAAGGGAGTTTTCAAGTGATCTCAAATGGTTGCTGCTGATGTTTACCACCAGATGGCGATTGAAGCTTTGAATAAACTACACCGTTGAACCATAACAATAAAACATCATTTAATTTAATAATACCGAACCTAACTGTTAACTTCCAGCAGCCTAACACAGTATATCTGCAGATCAATTCCTGCTATCTGTTATCACCCAAATGAGGATGGGTTCCCTGTTGAGTCTCAGGGTTTTTTCCTATTGCCATCTCAGGGAGTTTTTCCTTACCACGGTCACCATCAACATTTTGACTCATACGTGTTTTCTCACACATTTCATGATTCTGTAAAGCTGCTTTGCAACAAGGACCATTGTTAAAAGCACTATACAAATAAAATTGAATTGAATTGAATTAAAACCACTCACAGATGACGTGAAGAACATTGTTTATATATATATATATATATATATATATCAAGCTGCAAGTGAACGGTCAGTTTGCAAAGTTGCGATGTTGGACGCAAGAACAATGGGCAAGCAAATAAGCCTGAGGTGACTGGTTCAGAGCATCTCCAAAACAACAGGTCTTGTGGGGATTTTCTGCTAAGCAGTGGTTAGTACTTAACAAAAACAGTCCAAGAAGGACAACTGGTGAACCAGCTAAAGGGACATGGATGGCCAAGGGTCAATGCACAAGGCTATCCCATCTGGTCCGATCCTACAGAAGAGCTGATGATCGATGACAGAAACATGTCAGAACATAGCATCAAAGCTACCAAAGTAGCACGTGTACACTGCCAAAAACACCTGTATTGGGTGGAAACATCACTATGGATAAGGATGCACTATGTGAAGAAGGCAAGCCGGCTGAGGAAGTGTGATTCTGCCTTGGGTCCCGACATTCATGTGGATGTTACCGTGAGATGTACCACCTAGACACTGATGCATACCAAGAGCACGACTTCATGGCAACGGTATTCCCTGAAGGCAGTGGAATCTTTCAGCAAGATAATGTACCCTGCAATAATAGTTCCGGAATGGTTTTAGTAATGTGACTAAGCGTTGGTGTGGATTTGACCTCCAAATTCCACGGATCTCAATCTGATCGAGCATCTCCAGGATGTGCTGGACCAACTAGGCCTTGCTTAGTGCCATCTTAGTGCCAGAAACCACAGCACACCTTCAGAGGTCTTGTGAAGTCCGGGCCTCGAGGGATCAGAAAGCACAGGAGGGACGTACTGTACTGTACACGATATTAAGTGGCCGCTTTTATTGTTATACCTGATTGGTGTAAATACAGTAGCATAGTGTAGTAGAAAATTTACAGCCTTAAAACTGAATCTCTTCAGCACCACCAATTTGACAAACAAGTGTTGTAAAAGCTGCATTGCTCCCGAACATGAAGGTTAAGAGGTTAAGCAGTGCGAGGGCTGAGAATAATAGAGAATAATAATAAAAAAAAGATTGAATACATTCTTATCACATCATTAAAGGTGTGTTCCTACATGACTAATATTGACACACTTGTATATGAGCTGTTCATACATTCTGTGCGTGCATGTCAGAGAATGCATGTGTGTGAGTAAGAGAGAGAGAGAGAGATTAGTACATAAGCCTATATGAAGCTGAATCTGACCTTAATAGAGACACCAGAACAAAACAGCCGTCATGCACTAATCCGTTAATAACTCACATTATGAAATATGAAAAGGGAGAAAAATGAGTGATACAGAATAATAAATGATTCGACACCAAACGGAGAGACTCTTTGACCCCATCTGTTTATGATGTGTATTTTCATTTCTTCAGATTTTACAACAAATGGAAAGCTCAAGCCAGTCTTGATGCTCAGGCGTACTAAGTATGATGCTCTACCACATCTGTTATCTGAACTGCTTTGTGAGAAGTTCATCTTTCATCTTTCCTTCTTTCTAACCAAACATTCCACACATTCTTAGAACATCTCTGACATTATGTCATAAACCAAACTACCAAATCAAAGCATGACACAATTCTCCATCCACGCGCTTCAGTAACTGGCCTGAGTCGAGTTATGAATACATTTAGAACATCATATATAAATCACATTGAGTCCAGATGGACTTTTTGATGACATCAAAGGAACGACCCAGTAATCCATTTTTTCCGTGGACTGCATGTAGTGTATGTGTATTTATACTGTATATACTGTAAACACTGCTCTGTTAATGATGTACATGCCAGTCATCTGTTCCTGAACATCTGGATTTTCTTAGGATTTATAATAGTTTAATTACTATTATTGCCACAAACCAAAAAAAAAATATACAGAACAGCACCATAAATCTTTATGGAACTTATTAACTGCTCGCTATCAGATCCTAGCAGAACTACAGTATATTAATAAAGCCCCTTATTGATATACTGTAGTTCTGCTAGGATCTGATAGCGAGCAGTTAATAAGCTTTTACTGAAAGCAGATGCACATGTTGAAGGGAAAACCTGTTAATCCTATACTGTAGATTAAAACCTCTGTAAAATATAATCAAGTGTTTTTTTCTATAGATCAGAGAATAATAATAGATGAAGGAACAACTTTATGTATTATTACAAATCCAGTTGAATTTCAGATGCCTGTGTATCTTCAGTTGGATGACGTCTTTGTATTATGAATAAAGAACAAAAAGGGTTTAAACAGAAAAATAAGGAATAATTCACTCATGCAGCTTTAAAATTCGAAAATATATATTTTGAAACTGCTCTTTTTTTTCTTTTACAAACAATAATTTTAATACAGATACAGGTATAATACATATGAAAGCAGGTTACCATCACATACACACACAAAGAAATCAACTGAATCAAGCAGAGAAATTTCATGCATCAGTTCAATCTATATCCAGTTTGATAAAAAAAAAAAAAAGTTATATATTTTTTTTGTTTTGACTAAGAATTTACAAAGAAAAAGTTTTTTGGACTTAGCAAACAATCTAGTTAGAAAAATGTTTTACAAGATCAACTCGTATACGCTGACATGCAAGAAATAAAATAGACACCCACCGTTTTTGATAAAATGTATTCATAAAAATTGGTTGAATTATTATTACTACTGTGCATTTCCTTGTTTTCAGATTTAAATAAATCAGTCATTAAACATGCCTAGAAGTAAAACAGTTTTTTAAATAAGCCAGAATAAAGAGTCTTTTCATTCTGAGGGTGGACTGTTCCAGACACAGACAGCTACCCATCTTAAAATAGCCTTTTCTACTTGTAACCAAATTATAGTTCGATTGACATGATTTAGATGCCTTCATGCTGATGATCTCATTCTATGCCGAGCCACGCTGTTGCTCTTAAAGCCACTAAAGAAAAGTCCATAAAGTATTAATAGCCAAACCTTCATAAATTTACCAGATTTTTGAGATGTTTGCATTTTATTACAAAACTACAGTATGGGTGTCTATTTAGTTTTCACATGTCTACTGTATATACACTGATCAACCATAACACAGGATCACCCAGGGCAGGATTTATGCCTAAGGCTAACCTGCCTGAAAAGCCAATGCAGCACTAACTGCTGAAATATTTTTTTAATGCTGTTTATTACAGAAAAGATACAAGAACACTCAGTGCTTCATAGTTTGCTATATATGGAGCTTAGCAGGCAAAAAGTTCATGGTTGTTGATTCAAATTCACCAAATCATCATTTATTTTCAGCATCCATGGAATGCACCAAGCGGAAAGGTCTGATCCATGGAGGCCTCACCTTGCAACTTAAAGAATCTATTGCTAACATCTTAGACACCACAGCACACCCTCTTGTGGAGGTCTTGTGGAGTCATGCCTCGAGGGGTCACAGCTGTTTGGTGGCACAAGGGGAACCCACACCCACCCGCATAATATTTGAAGGTTTTAATGTTATGGCTGATCAGTGAACATGATGTTTGACATCAATTTTTTTAACAGTAATACAATAATACAATATATTGCCATTGTTACCTCAATATATTTATTAATGAACATATAAGTGTACGTCATTCCATCACTGTAATTATACAGTATACAGCTGTATAAGGCTCTTTTCATACTGTACAGCTATTATCTGTACCTTTTCCCTGGTCAAGTCCACATACTGTATATCAATCTTCTGGTTAATTGTGTGTATGTAGATAAAATTTCTTTTTTATATGAAACAATCTGTGAATAAAATAGGAAAAAAATATACAGAGATATATTTCCAAAATAGATATTAATTGAATTGATGCTACATGGATTAGACAATGTATAGTATTTCTCAGATACAGATTGCACATGCCTTTATTAGAAAATAAACATGGCCTGTATAATAGGAAGAATCACACATAAACTGGATGATCTCCACCATGTGACGACGTCTTTTTTCTGCTCTGAACCAGAAATGAAACACAGTGCTGTACTCAATTAACTAAAGTAGTCAAAAGCACAAATCTGACCTTTTAGTGCTGCATTGTTTAAATGACAACAGATTGCAGTGGGGACTAGTGCTGCTGTCAGTTAAAAACAAGAGAAAGAAAAGAAATAAATTAATCACAGTGAAATATTTTACTGATTATCCTATTGCTGTTTGGCATTCAGACTGTCATTGACAAATAATCAAACATTTACTCTATTACCTTTAATACAAGACTAGAGAAACTTACCTCATCATTACCGCTCCGCAGTCTATCTGTCACACACACACACACACACACACACACACACACACCAGTGATTTACAAGCCTCATGGAAAAAAAATGGAGCCCTACTCCCTAATCCCTACTCCCTACTCTCCAATCTCTACTTCCTGATCCATACTTTCTTATTCCCTCCATCACTAAGTACATGAACAATATTTGCTGCTTCCATCCAATCTAATGGTTTTTCCATGTGTTTTTAGCACATTTAAGGAAAGTGTGTATAGAGGAAAAAAAAAGAAGAGAAAGAAAAAAAAAATAAGCAAATAGACACTAACTGCAGTCGGAACTAAATTTGTTGGTGGGAACCAAAAACAATCTATAAAAATAAATCTGTGCAAGCCAAAATAATTAAATTATCTTATATCTTAGAATCTATAAAACTCTAACAATATCTAAATAAGTGTCTGAATTTGTACATAAAGCCTAATGGTTAAAGTGTTTAGATATAAACTGACCTGCTGAGAGACGCGTCACTGCATCAGCGTCGTGAAAGTGTGTTTCCTGCAGTCGGTGTCTCTCACTTTCCTCTGGCTTGGAGGCTAATAAATTTAATTTAAATATAAAGAGTCCAACGTTTATAACTCAAAACCATAAAACACCAGCAATAAGAACAAACCAGAAGTTCAATGCGGCTTTGAAATAAATTTTTTAAACCACATTTTTTTTTAAATAATAACATGCTAAAAATCATTAAAGTTGATTCTAAATTGAATCCTCCAGTTAGATAAACTACTTCAGTTGTCCTTTAAAGAAAGTGGTGCATTCTGGGTAGGATGTGGAGTCAAAGAGTTTGCCAAATGTTCTAGTGAATAAAAGTCTAGAGATTTGATTAAAGAAGTGATTAAAGGAGTTAAAGGCGTGGCTAATCCTGCTCAGAGCTGCCTTATAAGGAACAGGTGGGTGGAGCTTAGTCACTGTATTATGGACAGAAAGGGTTAAATATCAGACACTGGACCTGAACACATGATGAATTCACACACAACCTGAGAAAAATACAAATCTCAGCTTTTATGTGTGTAGATGTTTTTATATCAGCATTTATAAGATTTACTTACGTACATTTTTTTTATTTTTATTACAGACTGAAGCTTTAATGATTCATAATAAATAGGAATATTTTACCTGTGGGCTTTTTTCTGCTGCTGAACTTCAGGCACATGATCACCAGGAGCAAGACGACCGTAACCACGGCTAATACACACAGAGCGAGCACTGCAACCAGCACCACTGACACACACACACACACACATGTGCAAACAAAACACACTAGATACCAAACAACATATGTCTAACTTTGTTTAGTAATGTTTTGCATATCATTATTATTATTATTATTATTATTATTATTATTATACTGTGACATATTCCACCCAAGCTTTTTTTTTTCATTCACTTTTTTTAACAACCACTAAGGACTCCAAAAACTGTTTTAATACATTACCAGTAGGTGGCACTGTAACTCAGTAAAACTGTTTACAATACAACCCAGCATGATTTATCTTTCTCTGACCTTCATATACATAAATAAATAAATAAATAAATAATAGTCAAACTGGATGTGAGGCAATATTTCAAGAATGGTTTGGTATATTGCCATTAAATTCAGTAATTCTTCTTTGCTAATGGTCCCAGTGGCTTATGGGTTTCCTCATAAGTTTTTCTCACTTATCTGTGGGGCAAATAAAATGCACCCGGTCCCATTTTACTGATTTCAACCTTCACTAATCATTTTGATTCATACACATTCAAATTTCATACAAACTGAATTATTTTGATTGTGTAAAGCTGCTTTGCGACAATGTAAATTGTTAAAAGTGCTATACAAATAGAATTGAATTGAACTAATCAGCCAGAACAATAAAACTTCCTCCTTAATAATGTGTAATATTCTGTATCTTAGCATTCTTTACATTATCCCTCTAAGTTGAAGCCTCCATGGATCAGATTTGTTTCTCCAGCACATCCCACGGACACTTGATCAGATATAGAGATTTTGGAGGCCGAGTCAACACCTCGAACTCTTTGTCATGTTCCTGAAACCGTTCCTGAACAGTGTGTGCAGTGTTTTAGACAAAGATTATACTGCTGAGAGAGGCCACTACCATCAGGGAACACAGGGGTGTAACTCGGTCTCTAAGCATGATTAGATATAGTAGTAGGTGGTAGATGTCCAAGTCACATCCAGATGAACAGCAGAACCCAAGGTTTCCCAGCAGAACCTCATCCAGAGTGTGTTGTGACTTGGGAACCTAACATTCTCTACTGGAAACATGATGAGATGTGAACACTGCAGTGACTAGAGGAGTGTTATTTGGGACACGCCCACAATGGACTGATGAGTATGTAGTGTGTAATGTACAACACAGACGTGGACTATGACGTGTGTGTATCAGTGTGCAGTGTGTGTGTACCGTTTCCAGGCTTGTGAGGGACGTTACGTCCTGATTCTGTTGTTTCTGAAAGGTAAAATTACATTACTGATTCATAATCTTCCCCCACCCCCGACACACACACACACACACACACACACACACACACACACACATGATGACATCACAGACTTGTGAAACAGTAGAAATAGAGTTTAGTACCTGCAGCGGGACAGTGGAGTGTGTTGCTCTCTGCAGATTCACATAAAGATCAATAAAATATATTTAAAGTAAATTAATATAAAGCTTTAACATAAATTCATACAAAGCTCTCTAAAATTTATACTTAGAAAAAAAGATACAGTTATTACAGTTACAGGTCTTATACACAGTTAGTAATTTACATTCTTTAATTTCTATCACAATCTAAAGTAGAAAACAAACAAATGATTTTATGTTTATGATTCATTCAGACAGATGATTTTATGTGAATTAAACCAAATGAAGGTTGCCATGTTGGGAGTTTTGTCTCCAGACTGAGCTACACTGGTGTATAATTCAGACAGTAAAGCTGAATTAAATCAGGAGAAATATTTACAGATTAAACAGTTTAACCCTGTGAAGATATAGTGTGTGTGTGTGTGTGTGTGTGTGTGTGTGTGTGTGTGTGTGTGTGTGTGTGTGTGTGTAATATGGGTTGCTTTCTTTCTTTATGGTGTTTTTTTAATGTTATTTATTTGTTTGTTAATTTATTTGTTTGTTTATTAGTTTACCTATATATTTATGTATTTGTTTGTTTGTTTGTTTGTTTGTTTAAGATTTTAAAAATCCAAATAATTAAAAATGTTTTAGGAATATTTCAAAAAGCATGTTTGAAAATACATATATTTTTGCATTTTTTTCCCTTGAATTCATTCTTCAAAAAAAAATTCTTGAAAAAAAAAAAATGACATCCAAAATTGTTTTAGAAAATCTTCCAATTAAATATATATATATATACATTTACATCATAATCAGTTTTTTTTATTTATCATTTATTTCTAAAAATTTTATTTACTTTTCTTACATTTTTAATTAGTTATTTCTTTAAAGGGATTTTTTTTTCTTTGTTAAAGACATTTTTAGTACATTTCAGAAAATGTATAGCCATTAAAGAATATTTCTAAATAAGTTTTAAAAATATAATAATTAATTAAAAGGATTTTTTTTGTATAATATATTAGATGACTATTCAAGCAGATGTTATGTGTGAGAGTTGAGTGTATGGTATAGAGTCTGAGACCTGACCTGATGTGACAGTGACCAGCGCGATGTCTTTCCCGCTGCAGAAATACGTCCCTGAGTCGACCTGCTGTATGTTTTGGATCTGTAGATGGTTAAAGCTGTGTGTGAAGCGGGAGTCTGGATCTGGACGCTCTTTTAAAACCGTTCCGTTCCTGAAGCGTGTGGAGATGAACTCTCTCCTCAATTCAGTGGGTTTTTTAAAAGCCCAGCGCTGTTTAGGGAGCGTACACCGCAGGTACAGGGTTCCACCTTCACACACAACCACATTATAACCTGCACAGAGAGCAGATAAAGCACAGGAAACACAAGGAACATCAGGTGCAAAATAAAAGAGACAAATACTGTGCTCAGGGTGTGTGTGAGGTGTGAAGTGTGAGGTGTGAGGTGAACCTGTGAGTACGGTGACGTGAGCCATGAGTCTGTCGTTGCAGTAGTACAAGCCTGAGTCGCTCATCTCCACATCATCGATGTACAATGTGCCGTTTGGAAAACGTTTTTGCTTTGAACTGTTCACATTCATCAGCCTGTCACCTCCATGTCTCCACTTCACGTCTGATTGGCCGTCACAGAACAACACCAGGAAGTGATCTTCAGGCACAAACACTCTCCGCACTGACATCAGATCATATACATAGTTGTTTATTGTTCATATACACAGCTCTGTTTAAAATAAGGACTTCAGTGTTACAGTAAAAACACATCATAAACACAGCACACACAGATCTGACCAGTATTACAGAATTATATGATGATTATAAGATTATATAATGATGATTATAAGGTGACTTTATCATGAGTTGATGGTCTCTGGCACGGAAAAAGTGCAGATGACATCATAATTTTTTTAAACTAAATGGAAACGTTAACAAAAACAAACAGTATAACATGAAATCCAACAATACTCTTGAGGAACAGGATCAGGAACCGGAAACTAAGCAGGATAATAAAATAAACAGCAGTGAAACAAACAAGTGCAAGTCAAGCAAAACAATTTACCAGACTAAAGACACTAGACTACACTGATCAGCCTCAACATTCCGTAAAGCCCAGTGTTGTGTAGGTTCCCTTTGTGCCACTGGTGCAGCTCTGGTCCCTCAGATGTGGCTCTGCAGGGCCCCTGGGGGTCAGTGGTGTTTGGCACCAGAACATTTGCCTGCGGATGCTTTGGGTGCTGTGGTTTGTGGATTTGCACCTTCATTGATCAGACTCGTTTGTCTGGTTCGGCCCATATTTGTCCGGTTTGGTCATATTAGCATCTGGGGAGTTTGAAGTTCTAGTTCACAGCTGTGGCTTTTCTTTTAGTTCAGATGGGACCAGATGGAATTTGGGTATGTATGGGTGAGTCTTACATCCGTTCACCAGTTTACTAGGATATAATTGATAATTACTGATGCATACTGTTGTATACAGACACTAATTGAAGGCCGAATGGAACCCACTTGTGCGAAAGACACTTAAATGACTAGACACAGAGGTTTCAAAGGGTGCACCCACAGTAGTCCACCACTAGGGGGCACCCTGACAGACTTTCACCTTAACCATTTGTTGTTCCCAGAATCAAAGCCTAGAGACACAGATTGCGTCTGTTTATTATACAGTACTGTTTATTTTGCTGTTGTGTTTCTCAGGTGATTCTCAGTCTGTGCTAAGGGATCAGTGGTGTATTTATTCATATATTAATCAAATATACTGTTCGTTTACACTTACATAATGCCTCATTCTTCATCTCTAACAGTGTGTAATATTAATAGGGCTATTGTTATTAATATTCCAAATGTGAAGACTAAAATTGTCTTTCACATAAACAAATGCGTAAAAAGTGCTAAAAG
This sequence comes from Clarias laeviceps, assembly GCA_030014305.1. Lineage (NCBI taxonomy): Eukaryota > Metazoa > Chordata > Actinopteri > Siluriformes > Clariidae > Clarias > Clarias laeviceps. The sequence goes on along the minus strand of JAQMYJ010000015.1, from coordinate 15,069,342 downwards.
TCTTTTTTTTTTTTTTTTCCCAGGAGGGTTTATTAATAAAGAGGGACAGAGTGAAGTCAGAGGGGAAACATTACTGCAGCTGAACATCATCTTCCCTTTTCTCACTTTAAACACTGCGCTGCTTGGGTCCTGTGCTCTGATTGGTCAGAAGGTGTTGAGTGTTAAGTAGCTCTGACAGTAGCACTGGTTTATATTAATGCATTACAGTATCATTGTCATACATTATGGTTTCCATAGTAACAGCTCATTCACAGGGATGTGTACAGTTAAACAGATTAAAACATGAATGTATATTTAAAATTATGGAGATTTATTTTATTTTATTTTTTTGTAAGAAGGCGTTTTTATCATTTTTATGGAAGGAGTCTCCAGTTTGCTAAACTCAAAGATAAACTGTAACAATGAATTTTTTGAGTTAAGAACAGAAACTTGTTTTAACTAACATGAAAACCATAAAAAACACTTACATCACATTAACATACAATGAACGGAGACATTAATGGTTCATAAAGACACATGCATATAGGAGTCACATAAACAGTCATAAGTATTCGGACACTCACCTAAAGGATTATTAGGAACACCATACTAATATGGTGTTTGACCCCCTTTCGCCTTCAGAACTGCCTTAA
>JAQMYJ010000015.1:15057494-15068610 GCA_030014305.1 Clarias laeviceps | reverse complement strand
ACACACACACACACACACACACACACACACACAACACACACACACAACACACACACACACACACAGAATAGCTTAGATTTCAACTAGAAAAGCTTGGGTGACAGATTCTAAAGATGAAAACCATCAGCATAATAAATGTAAAATAAATGCTGGGTTTAAATATCTGAAACTGGAAAAATATGTCTAATAAAAAAGGATTTTAAAACCCTCACAATTATTGCCAATGTTTAACAAATTTCACTTAACACAATTCCCCAGAAATATTGCATAATATTAACTACTGTACCAGTCGCTTTAGACTGCTGTGAGGATTCGCTCCATTTGCACCACAGTTTTATACATTTACCATAGACTCGGTTCACTTTACACAAAGCAGCAAACTCAGCAGTTCAATACACACACACACACAGCGCTTTGCTAAAGTGCAAATGTCTGAATTTGCTGTTGTCCCTACAGACGTCTCGACAACATTGTCAATATATAAAAATACATAAAAGTTATACACTTAACACCAGCGTACTACTGAACTATATTAGTCGTTTGTAAATGAGTATAACGGTATGAAGGAAGGAAGACATGATACGAACACAGTGTTCTAGATTTTTATCTCCCTACACATTCGATTCTACTTTACTGTGATCACTGATATGTTCAAAGGAGTTATTCAACACTCTGTGCTTATGTGGGTTTTGCACATATTCATAAAAAGAGAAACCAGACTGAACACAAATTAAACATAAAAAAGAACTAGCCTTGTGTCAGTTTTGCACGGTGATGCAAAAAGTGATGAAAGTGTGATTGTGCACAGTAAGATTAGACTGAAATAGTTACTTCTGAGTTTGCATTAGGACTGCTTTTGGTTAAAACCAAGAATAAAAGATAATCCTGTCTGCTTATAAAAAAAAAATCACCAGACTTGCTGCTAATTAGCACATCACATGACTGCTGACCCAAGAACAACTGAAGATTAAGATTCAGTTATTTGTCACATGAAATGACTTTTTCGCATATCCCAGTAAAAAAGCGCAGGGTGAGACAGGATACAGCGCACTTGGAGCAGTTAGAGTTAAAGGCCGTGCTCACAGTTGGGCTGTGATGGGATTTGAACACCTAACCTTCCAATCAGTAACCCAAAGCCTTAACTGTCTGAGCCACCACTGTCCCAGTCTCTCATAGTCAGCTATAACATTTGTATTTACAGCAGTGGTGTCAAATTCAGGTTTTTTAACCTCATTACACTTGGGTTATCCCCCAAAAAGCATGAAAAGCATGTCATTTTCAATACTGCTTATGCTGTGATGCTGTGTAGGGTAGTGTGGGGGGGGATGGAGCCTATTCCAGGAAACTCAGGACACAAACTGGATGTGGTACCAATTAATCACAGGGCACAATCACACACACTAAAGGCAAATCTGGAAACACCAGTCTGCCTACAATACAAGTCATTGGACTGTTGGAGGAAACTGGAGTACACGGAGGAAACCCAGCAAGCACGAACAAGAACATGCAAACGAACCTGAGGTGAGATTTAAACAAATGCACAGATTGAACAAATCTCCTACAATTAAACAGAACACAATTCATTGCCAAAAGAGACACCTTTTCTAAATGGTATTTGTACACAAAGGTTTGCATAAATACGACCCCTAAAAATAGGATTATATAACATATATAAAACCATATGATCATTATTTCACATGACTTAGTAAAGATTCCAAATAGGTTTAAAAATAAAATTATTGTAAAAGTTATGAATGCTGCTTGTCAAAACAAACAAACAAACAAAAAAAACAGTCCTTATGCAAAGAGATGTGGCTGCAGTGTTTAATTGCTGATGACATGACGTGTTCTACTCTATTATGCCCCCTACTGGAATAACAGAAACTTGAAATTTAATTAGGACCCACGAAATGATTTTAAATCACAGTGCCGGTTCAGAAGCCTCTCACTTTAATCAGCCTGTATGTTTGACACTCCTTCACAGTATGTCAGTAAATCTCAAAGACAAGGAGCTAAATGAAATCACTCCACTGATACAGTAGGGTTGTCACAGAGAGTAAATCTCTCGAATTAATCTGTGCTTTTCAGTATTCTAAGGGAACAGGAAGGACTGCAGGCTTTATATTTGTTGCCACATTAAACGCATATTAGAGTTCATAGTGACACTGTAGCTATTATCTAACCATGATAAATAAGGCAACACAAACTTTGGGCAAATAAACTGGGCAAAAAAAGATCTACTGGTTGTACTGGGGGACTGATGGGTCAGTAGTAGAGCCCTCTCCTGCCATGTGGGAGGTTCAGTTTAAATCAGATGTTGCACTCTGAGTGTCAGTCCCAAGCACAGATAAGATGGAGAGATTGTATGCGGAGAAGCATCGGGCGTGAAACCTCTGCCATATCAAATATGCGTAACGGAATTTCTGCGTCCCCTATTAGGAGCGACTGAGAGAAAAAGGTCAATCAGGTTTAAGAGTAGAAAATAACAGAATACTAAAGCACAGTAAATGCGCTTAAGTTCAAATCAGCTCTAATATAGAGCACTTGTTTTTAACCAGAGCCTCAAAATCTCCTATAGACCTCAGACTACGACCGAATACTGCAAACACTGTGAGCACATCCTACTGCTACGGGCACGATATACCAATGATATAAACTGTGCTCAGAAATTCATATACTGCATAATTTACAGGTGAATAAATCCTTTCTATAGTGTGGATACTATGGGAAATGCCTGGATGAGATCATTTATAGAGATAGTAAGTTCTGTTAGTCTGTAATAGTGTGCAGGTAAGTGAAAAAAAATAGTTCTGCCTTAAATTATAAATATAAAAAGAAGACATTTTTGGCAAACTGATATAGAAGGTGCATAGACACGTACTTAAAGTCAGACAGCCACACACACACTTACACACACACGAGGGCCCTGGGAAATGCTTCCTTTGTTATTTGAGTGTTGATTTAAAACCTTCTCTTTGTCTAGCTTTACAGCCATCTCATCTCCCTCGCATTAGTGCTATGTGGAATAAGTAAGAAATTGAAACCTAAGACAGAAGTTTATCCTAACTATAAAACTCACAGACTCAGAGTTAGCCTGAGAAGTCGAAATAGTTCCTCCTCACCTCCCCCAGAACTTAGTGTACATACATCAGCAGTGACAACTGATAAACATTAGTACGTGCCACTGGCAATGATTTCTCTCCTCTCCTCTCACAAACACAAGCGGGTCAGCACGGGCTCTGGGTCAGTCTGCGGTAGTGTGGCATGACCTTGCTGTCAGGAAGGTAGAGCGCCATCTCCAGAGCCACCAGGATTGTGAACTCGAAGCCGGTCAGGTCGCGTCGGCTAAGACGAAACCTCTCCTCCAGCTTCTGTACAGAGAAAATAAACAGGAGAGAAAATGACCTCAAACCAGACGGAGGCGTGAGAAAGTGAAACTTTTAACATGTCTTCTGAAATGTGCAGGTTGGAGCATGTGTTTGGAATTCCAGGAAAGGGTTTCTTAAGATGTTTATTGCATGAATTTTGCATTCTATTGCTGCATTAAATAAGTGAGTAGTACCAGTGTGGGTTGTTTTACAGCTGCAATATTACAAAATTGAACAATATGCCACACTTTAAATGGTAAATTTAAATGCGTTATAGTTAGATTTGATGTGGAATGTCTAAAAGGCGTGATAGTTCCTGCTTTGCCATAAATTAGTCAAAATATTTTTATTATTAGTCTTAGGGTTATGTAAAGAATCTGCCATACATTCCCTGTTACATAGGTATTAGAGTTCCATTGCATAAACATTTATATTACTGTACATATAGTCACTTAGCACTTTATTATTAACACCAAGATATTAATGCCATTTAATGATATTAATCCAAGCATGGATCACTGCAACATAAAAAAAAATGAAAAAAATCATACCGGTCAAAAACTTTTAATCAAACATTAAACATAAGGAAAAACTGTGATTTCCGTGATTTTTGCGCCAGATGGGTGAAGTATATTTAAAAACTCCTGATCTCATGGGAATTTCATAGACAATAGTCTTTACACAGAATGGAGTGAAAAACAAAAAAACACTGCACTGTGATAGTTCTGTGAGTGGACGTAGTAACTCATACAGCTACTCTTTACAAGCAGATGACCATATTATTGTTATCAAAGAACAGGAATCTGAGACTATCATGGGCTCAGGCTCACCTAAACTGGACACACATTACAAACACAACCCAAAAGACACAGTGATTACATTTTCCCCCTTATTCTGATGTTTGATGTGAAGCATTGAACACATGAAACTCCTGATGATGTATATGCATGATTGTATGCATTACGCTGTTGCAACCTGATTGGCTGATTAAATAACTGCATGAACATACAGGTATATATAATAACAGCGAGTGTATACACTATTGACTGTTTTCTGCCAATGTTTGCAAGCCTAATAAATATACTGTAGATTGATAGTTTAAAAACTGAGGTTTATAAAGTGTGAGTTAAATCAGAGCTGTCAAAACACTTGCGTAACTGTTACTCATTATAAATTCACTGATTGGCACATCTACCATTTTAATGAGGAAAAGAGAAGTCTGGTCTTTCTGAGCGATAACTCATACAGCACACTCTGATGTTAAAATCGGTTCCTGTTCTAAATGTGTAAAGATCAAGCCGTCTGCAGATGACTCTCATGTTAAATGTTATGTGATGCAATTCTTCTTCATTTCATACATAAGCATGTTCGTATTAAGGCCTACAGCAATTATGTCAGAACAGTAAAACTATTCATTAACACAGTAACTTAGAAAGATAGTAACATGCAGAATACAAAATGTCTGGAACATTCATATTACGGTTTAAAGTGCCATCATTAAATCATTTTTATATACAGTTTAAATTTTATTCTCTTGTATAGGCGTGTTTTGCTTGTTTTGCTTGTTTAAACTCACATCAATCAGCTGTTTGACTTCTTGTTTCTTGAAGTCGCTGCTGATTTTGGCGGCCAGCAGGAGGCAAGCGGCAGCCACCAGCTTCCTGTTGTGCTTGTTGAGGCGGCCCTGAAGGACCAGCTTCTCGAAGTAGGCAAACGCCATGGCGATGGTGACCGGCTGCAGAGCACACTCCTCCCCCACCGCATGCATCTCTCGCTTCAAACTGATCCCGATGTCAGAGAGCAAGAGAGAGAGAGATTTTATATATATAATATATTTATTTATATATAAGCAGTAGCATTGTTTAGGAATGTGGACCCTCCCAAGAAAAGCTTAAACTGCATGTTAACCTTTGAACTAGTTCAGCTTTTTACTAATGTTTCCTCCAACTATATTGTGTGTGTATACTTAAAATGTATGTAGGCTTTGAAATACCATTATAAGTGAACCATCAAAAAAGTACATAAAGTACTTCAAACAAAACAATTTCATCATCTATCCCATTTCTCTGGAAATTAAAACTTTGGCCAATTTTGATTTTAAGCAAAGTCAGTGTGTGTGCTGCTACTATAAGGCTGTATATGACTTTGAGCAGTTATTTACCGCTGACAACAAGGACGATTATACTTTACAAACCTTCTAATCTTGCTGAGTGTGAGCTTGATGTGAGGAAACTTCTCCTTAAATGTCTCATTCATGTCTTTTTTCAAATCTGATGGCTTCACATACTCGATTACTGTAGTCTGAGAGACACAGAGGAAGAAAGAGCATGAATGGATTAGGAAGAACACAACCACAGCTTCATGTTACAGCTTTCAAAACAATAAATATTACCCGAAAGAATCCTACGTTGTTATTGCCTTATGTAATGCTGATACTGTCTGTGCTTAAAATAGCAAGAGTGTGTTTCTTTGTTAAGCCATTTTTATTTTGGAAAAAAAAAGTATGAACTAAACATTTGTTTAAGAACAATTGAAACATAAATGGTAATTAAGCAATGAACAAAGTAATTAAATGACAGCAAATTGTTCATAATGCATTGTTTGCTGTTTAAACTGCCTGAAACATTGTGTTACAAAAACACCACCCTTGTTAGAACAGTTTAACCTGTGAATACATGACTAAATTGTCTTCATGAGCTATATAAAAGGCCCAGTACATGAGCTCTTATGTTGTTAAGTCTATACAGTCTATTAGGGATGGGAATCACCAGTCACCACCTGATACGATATTATCCTGATGCCTAGGTGTTGATTCGATTAAAATTTTTATTCTACAGTATAAGTATCATGATTTTATAATATTCAGATTTGCTACAAAATTTTCCCAGATTTGCTACAATTTTAACCCTTTTAAAATGTAAAAAATTTTACGATTCCCTATAACATTAGTTTTCTCACTTAAAAACCAAGCACATCATTTAAATAATACAAACTAACTTCAAATACTAGAGTTTAACATTTAACTCCTAATTAAATTAAGCAAAAAATAAAGTTTTTACTAAGAAGCATGTATGTCTGTCATCCACCATTATTATTATTTCTAAGCAAATCGTCTCAAATGCCTCCAAAGTCGCAAAACTCAACTTGTGATTTTTTTTTTTTTTTTTTACTAATTCACACTCGTGGTATTTTGAGACGTGGTGTAAGCGTGTGTAATGAGCGGGCTTGAGACTAATTCGCTCACAGAGTTTGGAGAAAAAGGCAGAGGCTTTTAACGAGTGTGATTTTGGATAATGTAACACCAAAATACATTTCTGCTGCACCACACCGAAGATTCACCGGTCGCGGCCAATCAAACCGAAAACCAGCCGAATACGCGATACGCGAATCATCACACAAAACTGAATCAATTTTCATCCCCCATTTCTATAGTCTATGCAGTCAACAAAGCCAATACTTTCATACAACTTGATCTTCAAACTGTGAAAAAAGGACACTATTGAGCAGTTTTTCTCTAAAATGTCCCACAGTTGTATCACTTTAAACTGTAATACAGACAAAATGTCACAGTGAGCCACAGTGAAAGGAAGCAGAATGTCCTTCTGTGCCAACTGAAACTATATGTCTCTCACTAAAATTAACAATCCAGAACATTGTTTTTGTACGGAATTGTGTAGGGATACAAGATGAAGTGGATCTACAATATGAGATACAACAGCAGAACATATTTGTGTGCCTTTATCATAAGTATTCAGTCTCAGCTTTTCTTTTCTTTTTTTTTTGAGTGCACTAATTTATTGACATGGTGTCAAGCAAACATTGTGTCCCAACAAAATGATATTCATAAAATGTGTACTATATGGTCAAAAGTTTAAACACCTAAACAATCAAACTCAATGTCTTTTTTTTACATCAATTTCCAGACTCACTCCACATTTTGCTTCTATAAAGACCCACCATACAATAAGAAGGCTTTTAAGTAAAAATCACAAGCATACCTGTGTGGATAATATTCACAGTAGTGAGGTCAGGCACTGGTGTTGGATTTTCAACGAAGATTTAATTTACAGTATTAAGGGAACAAAGCTGTCCAAAGCTCCCTGGCCCTATGTGAAAAAGTAATTGCTGACAGCACCCCCTCCCCAGCCCAGCCCCAGAGGAAGATTAGCAGAAGATCATGGATGAACCTGAATCTGACCTCCACACAGATACTGTAATAAATCTAATAAAACTAAATCACTTCCTACAGGACAATATAAGATGAAACAGACAGTGTTGCTGACTCACAATAACCGTGTAGCTCTCATGTAATTTAACATAAAAGGCAAGATATCTCATAGGTCTGGTTTTTATCTTACCATATACGAGGCAAAGATCAGAACTCTCTTGTGCTTCCCACAAGGCCACTGAGGGTCACTTAGCAGGTTGGGGTCATAATCAGTATCATCCAGACCTGCAAAACACACACACGCACACACACAAATACATACATTTGTTAATATCCTACACTGTGTATTTGTCTCACAGATAAGGCTTAGTAGGCTTGATTAATATTCATAGTCAGTCAGCTCTTTTTTCCTGGATTTTGAACCTCATTTATCACTTTTGCTTTTTCATATTTTCGCATTTAAAATTTGGAAGTTTATGTTTCAATGCCATGAAAATAATTTAGCATGTTTTGCATGAGGATGCACATATATGTACATACACTCCTGATCATGTACATACACTAAACCCTTGTAGCAAATACAAACTATAAACTGATGACACTGATTAAATATAAAGTAAAATTGTATATTAAACACACTGAATTGGATGCTTGCACCAATGGATATCTCATGTGCAGATTTGGTTCATGCAGCTTTTTTTGGAGGTAGACTCATGTTTTAGCTACCACTAGAAACTCTGCCCTGAGCCTGAGACAGCCGATTTAATTTGCCAGTTTTGTTAATGGAATAAATAAACTGAATTTTAAAAACTGGAAGCAGAAAATGATGACGCAGCCTTAAAATGTAATCTGTAAAAACAGATTTTTGCTTGTCAAAAAGTTGTGCTGTTGGCAACATTACAAACGGGATAACATTGGTATTTGTTTTTTTATTATTATTATTATTATTATTAGTAGTAGTATTAGTAGTAGTAGTAGTAGTAGTAGTAATAGTAGTAGTATTATACTGATTAAATGACATCAGAACAACACTGACTACAAGACACCGGGATAACATTAAACAAATGTCCCTAACACAATAGTGCAAAAAACATATTGACACCCAACTGGTGGCCTGCACGGGATTCAATGTCCAGACCCTGCAGTGAGGACAATATCAAACAAACAAAAACAAAAATATTTAGCATCTGAGATCTGTTCTATGAAACCAGATATAATGCAATTTGGACGCTCTATATTACAGTAGAGTAGTTCAGGACTCTGAATCCTTACAAATAGTTCTTAAGATTAGATTGAATAACAAAAGAAAAAAAACAACAACTATCTAATAGATATATCTTTTTAACAGCAAATAAAATTAAAAAAAGCTTTTAATCCCAAATGTTCTTGGATCTGCGTTAAATCTAAATTGTTTCTCCTGTTTTTCTCAGTAGTTTTGCATCATCATTTTATTTTGTTGAATTTTTCATTTTTCCTTCTGCTGAATTAAAATTTTTCTAAAGAACATTTTGACTTTTTATACAGACTGCAAATGGAACCATCTATAAATACTTCAGTGATACAAAATGTCAAACATTCAGCTTGTTCAGTTTTTTGACTGTAGAATGATTAGTCATTCTCCATCCATTAATAGTTGCTTTATTTGTGAAGAGTGCTTATTCTTTAGCACTCTCATGTTGAAGTTTGTAACATTAGAGGAACTTATACAGACTCTGGAAAGGGTTAGAGAGGGAGAGCAATTGAGTTTCTGTATGAGGAAGTCTGGTTGGAGTTAGAATCTTTGCTAATAAATCTGGCATTAGCAAAGTGAAAGAGTGATGACTCTGTAGTATAGCTAAAGTTCACCCACAGTATACCAGACATCCTGGAATAATGTTCACACACACCTTAAAACAGACCACTCAAAAATTATAATTTAAAGGGCTTCAGACAAAATTAGCAGTATTTAAAACATAAAAGGAGAGCCTCCTGAGGCACAGAAAAGCTCTTAGTGCTGCCAGATTAATATATATTATAGAAATATATAAAGGGCCGAGGGTCTTGACAGACCAGACCCAGGCGGCAGAAACTGGAAGTCACTTATCTGTGGAGGAAGGAGCCAGAGTTTGTGCGGGAGGTGGAGCGTTATCAGTTAGATCTGATGGGGCTTACCTCGACGCATAGCCTCGGCTCTGGATCCATACTCTGGATAGGGGTTGGACTTTGTTCTTCTCTGGAGTTGCCCTGGGTGTGAGGCGCCTCACAAGTTCCCGGCTGAGTGCCACGACGTTGGAGTTTACTCCAGTGGACGAGAAGGTCGCCTCTCTGCGCCTGAGGACCATGGGGGGCAATGACGGAGATACTTGGAGGGGCGTGATTGGGAGGAACGGCCTCCCTGGTCTGAACCCGAGTTTTGTTATTGGATTTCTGTGCTAGTCATAGATTGTCCATGTTCGAACATAGGGATGCTCATAAGTGCACTTGGTACCAGAGTACCTTAGGCCGAAGGTCATTGATCGATTTCGTGACCGTATCATCTGACCTGAGGCCATATGGACACTCGGGTAAAGAGAGGGGCGGAGCGGTCAACTGATCACCATCTGGTGGTGAGTTGGGTCAGGTGGCAGGGGAAGCCACTGGACAGACCTGGTAAGCCCAAACGGGTAGTGAGAGGTGAATTGGGAACCTCTAGGCCCCTGTCTCCTCCCACCTCCAGCTGAGTTTTTCCAGCATCCCTGTTGGAGCTGGGGACATTGAATCAGAGTGGTCAATTTTCAAACCTTCTATTGCGAGGTCACTGAGCAAGGTCACTGAGGTAGTCAAACAACTCCACAGTGGCAAAGCCCCGGGAATTGATGAGATCCGTCCGGAAATGCTGAAGACTCTGGGTGTTGAGGGATTGTCTTGGTTGACACGCCTCTTCAACATTTGCGTGTTGGCGTCCGCCAGGGCTGTGGCCTGTCACCAATCCTGTTTGTGATTTTCATGGACAGGATATCAAGGCGCAGCCATGGAGGAGAGGGTATCCAGTTTGGTGGGCTAAGGATTGCATCGCTGTTTTTTGCAGATAATGTGGTCCTGATGTCATCATCAGTCTGTGACCTGCTGCACTTGCTTGATCGGTTTGCAGCTGAGTGTGAAACGGCAGGGATGAGGATCAGCACCTCGAAATCTGTGGCCATAGTTCTCAGCAGGAAACCGATGGATTGTCTACTCCAGGTAGGGAGCAAGTCGTTACCCCAAATGAAGGAGTTTAAGTATCTCGGGGTCTTGTTTACGAGTGAAGGAACATTGGAACGTGAGTTTGGCTGGAGAATTGGAGCAGCGGGGTCGGTATTGCAGTCGCTTTACCGCACTGTTGTGACAAAAAGTGAGTTGAGTCAAAAGGCAAAGCTCTCAATCTACCGGTCGATCTTTGTTCCAACCCTCACCTACAGTACTTACTCAATTGGAATGTTGGTTTTACCGCCGCAGTGCATGGCGGCAGCATTTGGGTTTGTGCGTTTGCTGGCTTTTATAGCTGAGTGGCGCTATATAACTATAGACTGACGCCTCAGGCCTTAGTTCATTCTCTCAAGGATTAATGAGCCGCAGCTCCTTT
>JAQMYJ010000015.1:15005615-15031445 GCA_030014305.1 Clarias laeviceps | reverse complement strand
TACAATGTAGAAAGAAATAAAAATCAGGAACTATCATGGAGTTAGAAAGTGACCCCAAACTTTTGAACGGTAGTGTAACTGTCTCTAGAATTTACAAAGAATAGTTTAACTATTCGGAGTGGAGGCAAGGTGATGTAATGTATGATATGTAAAGTGTTGCAGTTTCCTAATCCAGATAACATGGAGTTGTGCAAAATAGTCCACTGTAAAGTTCAGGGTACATTTGAGCAGGAGGAATAGCCTTAGGTATGTTACACCGGTGGAAGTGGTAGTGGGTGACATCTGTCCCGGGGTCTGGTTGTTCTAGCTGTAATGCTCCGGTACCGTTTGCCAGACTTCATGAGGATGAAAAATGTGTGAATGGGGTGGGTGGGGTTCCTGATTGCTGGCCCATTTGTGTGTCCTGCTGTTCCACAGGATTTAAGAGGGTAAGTTGCAGCCAGTTGCTGTTAATCAGCAGACCTTGATTAACTGATCATCTGCAGGTGTGGAGACTTTTACAAAAGCAGATGTTTCGGCAGTTTGCTGGTCTGGAGCATTCAGGTGTGTGTGTTAACACAATGCAAGGGGAGAAGGCATAAGCCTTGGTTTTAGAGAAGCAATTGTTACCGCACATGAATCTGGAAAGGATTATAAAACCATGACCAAACAATTTGGAACGGGAAAGATTATTCACAAGTGGAAAGCAATCAAGACAGTTGCCAATCTTCACAGGAGTGGATGTCCTAGCACATTCACCCCAAGGTCAGACTGTGTGATGCTCAGAGAAATTGAAGAAACAAGAAAAAAAAAAAAAAGACGGCTACATTTCAGACCCTATAAGCCTCACTCTGCATGCTCCAAACTGTATAAATGTTGAAGTTCAACTATGTCCTGTAAACAGATGAGATCTAAGTGGTGATTTTTGGCCATATTCCCCAGCGCCATGTTTGGCAAAAAGCAAACAGCATTTCAGCAGAAACACCTCATATCCACTGCCAAGCACGATGGTGGAGAGGTGATGATCTGAGCTTGTTTTTGCAGCCACAGGACCTGGGAACATTGCAGTCATTGAGTCAACAATGAACTCCTCTTTATACCAGAGTATTCTAGAGCTTGGTCAAAATCGGGACAGGCAACAGGACAATGAAGTAAACCCGTAATTCTACACCAAAATGAAAGAATCAAGGTTTTGAAATGGCCTAGTCAAAGTCCAGACCTCAACTCAATTGAAATGCTGTGGTGCGACCTTAAGAGAGCTATGCATGAGCAAATCCCCAAAAACCTCTATGAACTGAAGCAATGCTGTAAAGAAGGATGGGCCTGAATTTATCCACAATGATGTGAGAGACTGTTAAAGGGATATGCAGGACATAATACAGGAAATTACAAGTTATTACTGCTAAAGGTGAATCTATAAGCTAAGCCAAGAGTCAAAAAATATTGCCCATATTTTTTGTTGCTTTCGGCTTCATTTTTAAATATCTACCTTTTGAACATAACTGTATAATTAACAAAGCATTTAGGTCAGATATTACAGTCAGAGGAATACAGTTTACTATAATATTTTTGTGGTCTAATGTCTCTTGAAAGTAAAAAAAAAAAAGAAAAGTGGACATTTATCTACTTTATCAAGCTAAAAGAACAAAGAATTGGAAAGATCGATGTTCCTGCTCTTTTCAAACACATCAGTTATAGTGCGTATGAAGTGTAGCTGCTAGACCAGGTTTGTTTTCATTAGACATCTCTGTTAGACTGGTGAGACACTCCTTGCCCACAGGAATTCTTGGAAAATTACCTTCCTGTACTAATACAGCTTACAGGTACAGGTACAGATAACACCCAAGAGCAATGACCACACTGGGAGAAACATTCAGAACACTGTGTTTTTCTTTCACAGTCTGACTGGTGTTACAATGCTGCGTTTGTTAACTTTTAGAAAATCGACTTGGATCAAATTTGTTGTACACAGAGGCCCTGGTTTACTAATGGGTGGTAGATTCCACATGCAATGGCAGAAATAGACGTAGGGGCTACGGGTGATTTAGGATAATAATTGAGTGCTGAATGTTCCTGGGTCCAAGTCCAACACTGACTAAGTCCCCTGTCCTGCACTGATGTTCCCACTGTCTCCTAAAAATATCGAAGAACGCAGTGGGAACGGGTTCCAAATAACAAAATTTGCATTGATCAAGTTCTTACTACTTCCTAGCTAAGTCCCGGTCCAGTGGGTTGGTATAAATACCAAGACAGTTGCAGTGCTTTTATTTATGTGAGGAATCAGATCCAGTATTTATACTAAACTCTTTTCTGAAAACCTGCTGCATGCATGCCATAACCATGGTAAGTACAAGAAGAATGTAATATGACCTTAATGCTGCCTTTGACAATGTGGCACGGACCTACCATGATCATAGCACAAGCCTGAAGACGTCGTTGCGAGAACTCCATTGATGTAGCAGCAACGCAGAGACAGAATTATTTTTATTCTTTCCTGTCTGTGTCATGCTCATAGTACGTCACAGTCTCTAAGAGGTGTTAGTTATGCCGATAACAGGTCAATGAGGTCATTAACATGCCCTTATTAAGTGCTTCCTGCCTCTTGCTTCGACTACATACCTCACCATGCTTTTTTGAACGTGTCCAAAAAAAGCGCAGCAGCTCAACCCGGCGATAACTTACTGATCATAAACCGTGGGTAACCGAAACACTGACGCCACAGCAATTTTAGTATGATAAATATTTCATATTTACCCAGATCATAATTAATAGCCAAATAAGAAATGTATAACAACCTGACTCAACCAAAACACCCTCAGTGGACAACAGCCATTAATATTAACCTTATTTAACTTCCCATTTTGTCTCTGACTTGGACTTCCCACAGTGCTGTTGCAGTCAGTCCACGCTGATGTAAAAACACTTACTTTGTATCACAGACTATAAAAATACCCATGATGTCCGGCAACTTGGAATAACCCTTTTGTACTATCTAATACCATTAAGACAAAATAAAGAAGTCTAAGATTCTCTGCTTTTTCAGCCCTCAATTACGTGTGTGATTAAAGCCTCAGCTACTAACTGCATTATTGATTATGTAGGTTTCACTCACAAATCACACATGTACAGCCGTTAGGTGTTTGCTTGCTTCGTGTGTCTCAGAGGAAGCAGGTGTTGGCACTCACCCTTCTGGGTTGGGAGGCTTGTGGGTGGAAAGTGCATTTTTGAGGTTTGACCAAAGTTGAGGTGGGGAAACTTAATCATTTTCTCAGTGTACTTTTAAAAGTAAAAATAGCCTAGAGTCGGCAGAACTGGCATAAAACATGCGCACACTCGTCCTTATTCACTGTGACCGATGACTACATACGTTGTTCCACATGACCTCATGTACACACCTGAAGTGCAACCATCCTACAGGCCCAAAGGGGAAGCGCTTAGCGATGAGTGAGATTTTAAAATGACTCAAACACCCACTTGTAGTGATGAAAAGACATTTGCTTTAAACAAGTGTTTAATATTATAATAATCATTAAACAAACAACACATGAATGTATGAAATAATGGAATTGAGTCAGTGAGTCAAGGCTGCATGCGCCATCTCGCTCAAGTCTTACCGGTGACATATTACGCGTAGAGCTTTTTATCAACAAGTGATTTTAGCCTTTGATAAACGATGAAAGAACAACAACAACAAAAACTCACCAAGATCTGAGTTTGGGGCACATTAAAATATGGTATGGAACATTTCCTTTAAACTTGGCAGGGCACACAAGTGTCTTTGCACCAAGTCTTTGCGTAATATGGGTAAGGTTAGGTTAGGCTATGACAGGAAATCAATACTTCACAATAGTAGAAAAGAGGCATCATTTTCAAACATCTGCACAGAACAAAGTTAAATTGAACAAACGAACAAACAGAAATAGAAGTATTTGCTGGTTTAGCAAGAATTTGCATGCTGCTTATTTCATAAATAGCTCTGTCGGCTCTTCTCTGAAACTATAATATAGAAAAGGTCACGCAGCAGTCTCACACATCAGGAACATTTATGCTCTAACTGAGGAAATGACACTTATTGGCATCATAGTAGCAGAATAAAGAAAATATGGAGGCAATTTTGCAAAGTAATAAAATTTTCCAGACATTCCTTATGCACGTTACTACACCTTTACTAATGTTTAAGCATGATGAGCAAATAAAAAAAAAAAAAAACTTTCCCACATCTTCACATTTAGAAACATTTCCTCCAAACTTTATTTTCCCCTAAAAGGTGGTTCAAGTGCACTCTAAGCCTCTTCTGATGCGAAAAAGGGGAACATTTCCAGACTGTTGTTTCAGATATTACCATATGTTCAGTGCACTTTGATCTTTCCAGGTATTTCTGTGCCTAATTTCAACTTCCTAACCAGGGTCTAGTAATTATTGTCTTCCTATATTTGTGCTAAAGTGATGCAGATTTGCCTGAGAGTTGTTTTGCCACCAGAATTAACCATAGCCACAAGCATGTTGAAGAAGAAAAAGAAAAAAGGAAGATAGAGGCATAGTAGAGAGAGAAAGTAAAACACCACGAACTGCTCAATAGCGTGCATGCATCGAACCGCTTATCAGCCAGGGTGTGTGTCAGAGGTCTCTCACTGTTTTCTGTCAGATAAGTCAAGTAAAATGGAGTGTTAATGAGTTGTCAGATGAATCACCATGTTTGAGTGATCACGATGCAGGAGTTCCAGGGAAGAGGGTGTTCGTTTTAGGGTCTGCTGATCAGAGAGAACGGGGTATGATCTTTCACCATGTCCGATTTAGTATAACACACACCTATAATGTACAGTAATTCCTACTGCAAATTCCTCATCTTCACCCACATGAACTGTGACTTTCGGATCTGTTGATCAGTTTCTTTTTCTTCTTCTTGTTTTACCTGCTTATTTACACTAGTTCAGCCCCTTACAGGACATGTAAACACAGGAACATGTGGGAGTCCAGGGTTTCTTTCTGCTGATTATGATTTTCCACTTGCATGCATTTAGAGCCTCTCCTTTCTCGTTTGTTTGTTTATTTATTTTTAAATAAGTGTCAAGTCTGTGTTCTTTTTGTGCTGGTCTTTGTACGCTGTTATCTGTAGTAAAGCAGGTTGTGTTTCAGCTGACTGCATGGAGTTTGAGCAAGGAGACAAACTTTGCAAAGGTTTTGGAGATTGTGCTAAACAAGTGTTAAAACAGATATATGAAAACACAGTATGTGAGCACGCAGATGTGATGTCACTGTGCGCGTGGTGAAGTTCACGTGCGTTGCAGCGCGTATATAAACATTACGGAAGTGTGAGTGACCAGAGCAGCAGTGCGGATTTTGTTTAAATAAAACACTAACACGTTCGCTTGACTGAGTTACTATGACAGGCAAAGTTATATTACAAGTGTAAGTATTTTGGCAGTGTTTTGCGCTCCTCTGTAAAGAATACGCTGTACATTTCCTCACCTCGGTCGCGAGTCCAGCGAGGACGCGCAGCTCTGGACGGACAGCAGGGTCGGGGACTTCCGCGCTCCCACCGGACTCGGCTGGAGGCTGCAGGGGGACAACAGGTTCCCCTGCGAGGACGAACGGGACCCCGGAAACGCCTCCGTGCTCTCGCCATTTTCAAAATCCGAGTCCGAGGGCAAAACCAGAATCGGAGGCACACTGAGGAGCGCGCTCGCCGCAGACAGGTTAGAGAAGCTCTCGGTCGCCACCGGACCGACATCGGTGCCTTCAAAGTCATCCGCGTCGTTTATATGAATCACCGGCCGTCCGTCCAAGGATATGTTCGTGAGAAACAACAGAGCCTCGCGTCTCTTCCGCGTGTCCTTGCTTCTCCGCGGAATCGCCTCACCGTGCGCGCTCGCCGGACAAACGCTGAGCGGACTGCACGCAGCAGCCGCCATTCTCCACTGAGGAGCTCCGAGCCTGCTCCAAGCCGCTCTACCCGCGGCGCGAGAAAACCCGTCCACGCCCACCTCAAGCTCATTGGTGGAGCGACGCGTATTATGGTAATTAGATGGCGAAATCTGAGATGTGATTGGCCCTGGTGGTTTGTCACGACCCCTGAGTAACGGATACACAAGAACGACACTGAAGCGTTTCAGCTGCAGGTACAGTACAGCTGCTTAGTCATTATAACTTTATTGCGGATTTTATGACTTTATTATGATCATTACACTGCGTTTAGGATCGACAGGGTAAACGCATAAATATATACAGCAAAACACCAGTGTTGAATTATCTTCTAGGGTGTTTATATATAGTGAACTCTGAAAGTGTTAAATCAGCACTAGGGAATTTACTGGGTATATAAACAAAACTTCTGCTAGGTTGGCAGGTAGATGGACAGATACATACGTACATACATAATGCCATGACATCCACGTTTCTATCTACTATAGTTTATATATAGATAATATATCATATATAGATAATTTATATCTAGATATTGTATATATGTACAGAAGGTCTTCGTCCTCACCTTATATATAACAATATAGTGTAACAATAGCATGGGTTTACAAACCTTTTGCCAATATAAATGAGGAATTTTATGTCATCCCAAGACTCAACCACCATGCGGTCCTTGATTCCAGATATATCATTTAGGACTATTGTAATATTTGACCAAATGGCACAGTGGTGTAGTGATTAGCACTGTTGTTTTGCACCTCCAGTATCCAGGTTCGATTCCCACCTTGGGTCTGTGTGCATAGAGGTTTCGCTATGTTGATGGGTTCCCGGTTTCCTCCCAACATCCAAAAACATGCAGATTGTGCTAACCGCCGTTCCCAAGTTTCCCCGTAGTGTGTAAATTAGAGTGTGAGTGTGTGTACAGTATATCACACAGTACAGTATAGTAAGTCTCCTGGGATAGGCTCTAGGCCCGGTATAGCTGATGAGTGAGTGAGTAATATTTGACATGTCTTAAAATGTCTATATGCTTAACAAAAGTGAAAACTCAAACACTGTCCTTGCGGAGGAATGTCCTTGCCCTGATGTGCCAGGAAGCTTGGAAGGGTGAGCTTGCACTTCTGACACAGCTTTTTTAAGTCAGCAGTTGTGTTGAAAGGTTGCATCTCATCTCCTTTTTCATTAAAATTCTATAATGATGTTTTAGCAGTTTCATTTTCATGTCTGTAGTGTCCCTATAGCAAACCCCTATAACTAAAAAACTAACAATCCCACCTCTAGGTAGTCTATAGATTCATATCAAGAATTTTTTTTGAAAGTGTACAATAAATCTTGTCTGTTTATTTGAGCCATGTATTCATGAGCTTTCCAGACACACTGCCTAATTGTTTTCAAGTTACAACAATGGATTAATTCAAGGGACTAGTCAAATCAGAATATACAACAGTAGTAACTAAGTCGTAAATTTTATTTGGATACAGGTTGGTTGTGATTTTCACCGCTGTTGCTATACCCTTGTATGGTGTTCATGTTTTTGTTACTCAGCCATTGTTCATACTTTTTAAATCAAGACAGCTTTAAACGATTTATTTAAAATACTTAACAGTTACTATATCTTAATTACAAAAAATATTGCAGCATACCGTATATGGTTAATATTTGGCATTCACCAAAATTTTACACAATTTTAACACTCTACTCCCCCGGGGACTAGTGGACCCAAATACCACATATGTAATATGAATGTGTGTGTGTTGGGGAGGCAGAGTGTGCAGTCATTTAAAATGTATTTATTTTTATATTCTTCATAGGCCAATGAGTCTAAAGTTAATAAAACAATTCATCACATTATTTTTCTTTTAGTAAACATTTCCATAAACGGTTCCCACATATCCAAAGACTTTATAAGGGTTACTAAGATCACAAAACCCCTCTGGGATTTTTACCCCAGACCCTAATTTGAGAACCATTGGCGAATAATTTACTGCAGTCCTAGTAGGATTACTGTAACACTCGGTATCAGAACAAAAAAGTTTCATATAAGCACACATACACAGATATACAAAGTTCCAAATAAAGATTTTGTCCATGTTTTATCGATTTTGGATGACCTACTGTACAGTAAGGGTGGGGAGGTTCAAATATTTGACTGCATTTTTGTTGATGTTTCCAGAATAAGCCTTATTGAAAGAAAAAGAGAATATCATTATTGTGTCCCAGCGAACCATTCTCTTTGTTGGAAGTGCCTTTTTATAGTTTGTGCTACAGTTAAATTTATATCACTACCAAAATTAAAACAAGGCACAATGATTAATAAGGTTTAATACATGAAATGTGTTGTAATGGGACACTATATCAGATATAGCCAGACACTCAGACCTCAGTGTAGCTTCTTTTAGTTTTTCAGTATAGTAAGTCCCCTACATACGAACATTCTGAGTTAAGAATTTTAGAAGATATGAACAAAGCGCAAAGCACGCAAAGTGCAAAGCGCGCATGGTCACTCATAGAAGTTAGATCACATGTCAGACGTGCAGCGTGCATCTCAGGATGTCTGGAAGCAAGTGTAAAAGCAGCAGTGATGGAACTGGTACTGCTAAGAAATAACAATGTGTGAAAGTGAAAATAATTGAGAGAATGGAACATTACTCTTTCTTTTAACATGAATCGTTCAAGCAGCAGCACAATTCTAAAGAACAAGGACAAGATCAAGGAATAGGTTAGTTTTGTTACTATGTATAACCAATTATGTTAATATCCCAGGATTTAGACAATGTTTGTTGGCCTTACGAACAAATTGGACTTATGAACGAGCTCTCAGACTGGAACCCATTCATATGTCTGGGATTTACTGTACATGCCTTTATAAGCATAGAATAAATACCACAAATAGTCAGTTGATCACAACTTCATAGAATTTACTCTAAATATACACTTTTACACAATCTTACTGATATGCTTTTCTCCACACAGGCACTTGTGAGAACAGGCAAGTGACTTCTGGCAAGAGATACTCCACCAACATGTACAATTTGTTACGGACGAAGTTATGCCCACCTTTGCATTACTTTTGGTACAGCCCTTATAAATACTAGCCTTTGACGGTATGTCAATAACATTTAGAAAGTTGTAGTCAAACTGTTATTATTATTTGGAATTACACATTTACATGGTTTTGTAATAAGCATTCTTGTATAATAATAATAAAAAAGTTTTAAAAAATTATTTAATAGACCATTATATTACAGTGGAACCTCGGTCGGATTTTTAATAAATTTTGACTTGAAAAACGAGCAAGTCTTGATTTACGCTTTTAAAATAAGTTGTCTTAGATCAATTTTAACCACTAGATCTAATGTAATCATATATTCTGGTATCACCCAAATTAGGATGGATTCCCTGTTGAGGCTGATTCCTTTCAAGCTTTCTTCCTGTTGTCATCTCACCGTGTACCCTGCTTTGTAGGCTCCAGGCCACCCGTGACCCTGCATATACGATAAAGCGGTATAGTTGCAGAGTGAATGAGAGAGTGAATTTACTGTATTACTTCAAACCTTCAACGCAACTGATGGCTATGATTTTTATGCCATTGGAAAAAGGGAAGTTACATGGCTTAGGGGATTTATTTTTAATTTATGAGTGTTTGTTTTGGAATACGAGCCCACTTCCGGAACAAATTATCCTCGTAATCCAAGGTTCCACTGTACTTTTAGGTAATCAGATACCCATTTATTTAAATCACATATATTTGATATATGTGCAAAGGGATATATAAACACTTTCCGGCAATAAAGTGCCTAAAAAATAAAGAAAAGCTTAATTAATTATTAATTACATTTATTCTGTATCTAAACTACAGACAAAAAGTCAAGTTTGTTCTGCCATCACCTCAACTCACCTGAGGAGGGCGCTGAAGCAGGTAATCAGGGAAGCCCTTCAAAAGGCTAGAACTAGCTGTGATCTAAGTATTTAAAATAATTTTTAAGTAATGACTTAAATTTAAATCTAATATACTGTTCAAGGAATAATCAGAGGTAGTAGTCCTCTTCCTCAATGTCTCCGTGTCCTTCGTCAAAGCCGAGGGCCTCGATGTCATGCGTGATATCGCTCATCCTACTGTTGAAGTCATATGATCCCTCGTAGCCTCTCACAGCCGTGGCCGACATGTTGCTCATACTCTTCTTGATCCGCCCGAAACTATCAGTCAGTATCCCACCCTCCCGAATGCCAATGCTTTCCAGGAACGTCTCGAAGGTTCCCACATCTTGGTCAGGGATGAAGGGACGCATACCTGTCCATGAAAGGGGACAGAAGAAAGATAACATTCTAGTGATTATGTAACTTAACTACTGTATGTGACTTGTAACTACCAGTTCCTGCGCACATAAACACTTATCTTTCGGGATTTATTTTTACTTTTTTTAAAGGTAAAGTGCAGGTTAATTTGTTTTAATTTTACTTTATATTGTATTAATTATTTTTATGTATTCATTTTTTTGGGCTGTGGAATAAATAATTATTTCTTATGGGAATATTTGCTTTGCTTTGCGAGTGTTTTGAAATAAGAGGTTCCACTGTATATGAGCTCACAGTCCCCTGTCATTAGTTACTGCCATTATAACTGTGGGGAAAGAGAGAGACATATTATGCCCTCCTTCTAATCTAGAGAACATTTTGCTGTCTTGGCTACTTGTAGGATCCAGGCCTCCCGTGACCCTGCATATACGATAAAGCGGTATAGTTGCAGAGTGAATTTACTGTATTACTTAAAACCTTCAATGCAACTGGTCACAGTGACCTATGATTTTGCGCCATTGGAAAAAGGGAAGTTACATGGCTGAGGACCCCAACCTCTTGCAATATACAAGCACACACACACTTGACAGAATGGGCAACTGGAAATGTCAGTCTACATGCAGCATGTATTTGGACTGTGAGAGGAAACAGGAGCATCTAAAGGAAATCTACTGTAACAAGCATGGGAAGAACATGGAAATTCCACGCGCACAAACTGGTGACAAGATTTAAACCCTTAAAAGTTTCCCCAGTACATTTTAAAAATGTGTCTTGATCTTTACTATTGGCACAATGGTTACATCATGATAAGCTGTTTTAATGGAAATTGGGGACAATCTGGAATCCAGGTAGTTCTGGAAAAAATGTTTTGATGTTACTGTATGCGCAGGGCTTAGTAATACACAATAAGGCAGGAACACACACACACACATTTCTACATGGGACTGACATCTGTTTATTCCACATGAAATAAACACACATGGATACATTTAAATCATTTAAACTCGTGTTTTCCCCAGAGGGAATGCATCCAAGACTTGTGTGAATGATTGTTTTGACGTGTTTACACTACATTCTTATATATCTGCTGCTCAATTTTCTTAGCTCTGCTTCATATCGCTTGAAACATACAGTGTAATTGAATAGTTCACATCATAGTTCTGGGCTATGTTTGATGAGGATGTAAGCAGACAGATGTAAAGACCTTGTTGGTTATGTAACTGCGTTCCTGTACAGCTGTTTAAGGACAGTGTAGAGAACAACAATATGGTCTGATAAAAAAAAAAAAACTTTTATGTGCCATTTATCTTTCATAAATCAAAGCAGCAACAATTGGGGCAATTACAATTGTTAAAAAACAATACAGTGGGGCGGCATGGTGGTGTAGTGGTTAGCACTGTCTCCTTGCACCTCCAGGGTCTGGGTTCAATTCCCGGCTAGACTCGATTCCCATTTCTGTGTGCATGGAGTTTGCATGTTCTCCCCATGCTTGGTGGGTTTCCTCTCACAGTCCAAAGATATGCAGGTTAGCCTAATTGGCATTCCCAAATTGGCCATAGTATGTGAATGTATGTGTGTGTGCCCTGTGATGGATTGGCACACTGTCCAGGGTGTACCCTGCCTCGTGCCCTAAGCCTCCTGGGTATAGAAGATGAGATGAGACAATACAGTGACAATACAAAAACAAACATGGAGTTTGTGCATGTTTTTTTTTTTGTGCAAATTTATATGAACATAAATATGTGGTCATTAGACATGTCAGATGACGATTTGGTTCACTTACCAAGCAGGAGGAACTTGCGCGAGTCTCCATAGAGCTGGAGCAGGTCTGCGCAGAACTGGTCTATGGGAGCGCCCATGCGGTACTCCCTCAGCAACACAGCAAACTGCTGAATCTCGTGGGGAGACAGCTTATTGCGTAGCTGGGCACAACACAAACATGGCACACAAGTGAGGACTGCAACAAAAAACATCTGCGAAATTCAAATTAAGGGCATCGTAGCTGACAGAAAAGAGACTTTATATCACAGAGAGTTTTAATCTTAGATAGATAATACACATGTGGCACTGCCGTAGGTTTTGTGATTCAGACTTTCAATTTTCTTATAATTCTGGGAAGCTGTTTGGTGAAAATGTCATAATAAATTTGAATTGAATTGAACTTTTAGGTTGTTATCGGATTATGGATCTGTGGATGATTTCCACAGATATGATAAATTTCCATAATATTCACTTTTTGTTTGTTTATTAATTTGATGCCTCAGGGAAAGTATTACTCATTACCTCATGTGCTGCCACAGATAAAGAGATAAAGAGCCTTTTTTTTACTGATCGCATGAGGTCACATCATTGCCTCAGCCAAACAAAACAGTTCACAAATAAATAGTATATAAGAAGCAATAAAACATATTATAAATACAAATTAGTATAAGTATATATACTTATACTATATAAGTAATAATATAATAAACTTTTGGCCTGTACTGTATATATACTGTGTGTATATATATATATATATATATATATATATATATATATATACACACTGTATATGCAATTCAAGTTTTAATTTCCAAAAGATTATCACTTTACAACAGACATGCATACAGTATGTTTCTCATTAGATACACACACTTGCATGTGTGTCTCACCGTAATCATGTACTCTTGCATTAGCTGCAGACTTGCATTACTGGGTTCCGAGTCACTGTGTATGGATGCCAGGCTGCGATGCGAGTCCTGATAGGAAAGAGACGAATTCTCACTGTAGTTCTCACTGTAGTATGGTTCAAAGGCATACTGAGATCCATCACTGTGGAAAAACACACACAGCACAAAGCTAAAAAAATACCAAGTGATCTTATCAGACTGATTCACAAGGGTGTCATTATAGTTAAAGTCTAGTCTACGTGCACAGACACATGTTTATATACTCCAGTCTACTGCCCACATACTTAAATACACAAATTCACACACACACACTAGTGTCTTACTTGTCATTCTTTCTTCCTTTCCTATTTAACATTGGAAAGGCTAAATATTGATACTTTAGCTTTGCAAAAAAAAATTGACCTCGTGTTTATTTCCTTGTTTTCATAAATTTGGTCTTCAGGGGGAAAAAAGACAGTAAAAACAATGTGTACAAACTATGAGCTGCAGCAGCTGAAGTCTGTGTCATAGCCATATGTCATATCTGTCAGACAGCTGTCACCTTAGAAGCACAAAAACAGGAATGATCAGAAAAAAATTTAAAACATTAAACAGAGGAAGCTGATTTTGTAACAAAATCAAAAATTGGCAGTGACTTTCATTCATTCATTAATTCATTATTTACCTAAAACTGTTGTGTGCATAAATTGATATTTCTGGAAAGCAGGTATTAAATCTGCAGATAACTGTTGTGACCAGTTGATAAATTTTTTTTTATTTTTTAGTCGTTAAGTTTTAGTCATAATATATCAGTAAGTTTAGGCTTACTGTAATTACTACCTTAGAGAAACAAGCCAGAACTTTTTGTTGTGGCAGATTTGTGGATGTTTGGACACATTTGGTATAAGGTTGGTTTTGAATGTTAAAATTACTAATCAGACCAGCATTGACTAAATGACATTGGGATGATGTTGAACGAATGACCCCTATACAGTACACGTGTTGCAAAGTTAACTTTATTATTTATTTATTAACAGCATTTATCTTTATCTAGCAACTGGTATACTGTACATACATCTTTGAAATGCTCAATATTGCTCGTAGTGACTTTTTTCTTTTTCCTCCTGAAACAGGAGACCAGGACAGAAAGCCCGGAACCTGCTGTTGATGCAAGTAAGCACAGATACTGCATGCCACTAATAACTTCTCCAAGGTGAAACATACTACACATCTGTAACTTACCAAACTATTTAATCCAAAAGCAGCCAAAAGGGAAAAAAATATACTTGACATCAGAGATCTGCTTTGTAAAACCAGACGTGCGACGTCAGACCCTGGAGATATATCCGTTGTTTCTGTGGCAGTTGCTTAAGGGGTTGGGTTGACAGCTTGACGCCCGATTTTCATTTACACTACGGGTGATTTGGGAACCTACGCAGAGGAAACCCCACTGTGCACGGAGAGAACAGAAAACTCCATGCACATTTTTCTACTGTAATATGGTGTTTGGCGGCATAATGCTAACCACTAAGTTACCAAACACCATATTACAGTAGAGTAATTTAGGTGCCATTATTATTACCTCAAGATAATACTTATACTGTATAATAATGAAGCTGTTGTGTTTGTTCCAATCTCTGGATTTCTGAACTCTG
Source organism: Clarias laeviceps (assembly GCA_030014305.1). NCBI lineage: Eukaryota > Metazoa > Chordata > Actinopteri > Siluriformes > Clariidae > Clarias > Clarias laeviceps. The sequence continues at coordinate 15,016,945 of JAQMYJ010000015.1, read as the reverse complement.
CAAGAAAAATTTAAGGTAGCATGGATGTGGCCAGAGATGTGCAGAAATGCTACAAGTTAAAGTGGATTTTTTTTTCTTTTAAGGTTATATTTGCAACATTGTGTTGGGGAAATTAATTCAATGTAATCTTAATGTCATTTCAAAGCCATTCTAACTTTCAAACACAAAAACGATGAGATAAGTGCATTAGAGTAGCAGGGGATTATATAGAGAAAAAGGGTAGTTTTGCTTTCATAATTGTAATTTAGTTATTCTGCACAAACAAAAGTCCCGGTTTGACTTGAACATCCTTTGCACTGTATATGACAACAGTTATCCAAAGATAGGGTTCCTGCTGGGCAGTGAGAGTTTTGTATTTGCATTCATTTGAGAAACTCACTGCATGCTTGCACCTCAGATTCTAACAGCATTTAAACAGAGAGTGTTTTTCATTCACACAGAGCACCACCAGGAGCTTGTTTCATATCCAAATTCACCAACGACCAGAGTTGGGCTGAGTAGAGACAACTCACTGCATAAAATATGAATGGAGCAGTGTTTAATGCTCAGAATGGTGGTTGAAATATGGAAGTCCCCCTACTGTTTTTTATTATTTTGAAGAGATTACCAGAAAAGACGTAGCCTATCAGGTGCTCCCATCTGTGCATAAAATGTGTGAATTTTTTAATTAAATTCATGAATAAATTATTGGCACATGGACCACTCACCATGTACAGTAGATCATGTACTGTAGATGGAAGCCTGGTCTTGTATGCCAAGATATTAGCAGAGTGGGCAGTTTTTATTCGAATGACTTTATCCTGACTACCAGGAACAGATAATATACACAACAAACTAATTTAAATGGTTTTTGCAATCCGTTATATCCTGTAGCATCCATACTGTATGTTTCTCCACTTCTGAGAACTCTGATGCGGCCTGGCTCTGTGTGTGTCATTTGGAAAGCAATCAAAATATTTTTTTTATGACTTCAATCATTCATTATGTCCATTCCACAATCAGAGAGAGTAGAGTGTAGAGCTCATAGAGTATGTTTGCATTCAATTTATCCCAGTGCAGCTATAAGCTATCACACTCTTTCACAGAGAGAACACACAATGAAACTGCTAAGAAGACCCCTCTTCACTCGTATTTGGTATTTTACACTGAATTCATCAATCTGATATAAAGATGCCTTGGTGTGTACTTTTAGGAAGCATGCTGGAATTCTAGACTCAGAAGAGCCACAACAGAGTCGATGTCGAGTGTGACGTATAATGATATTTGCATACTATAGTGCTCAAAATAAAAAATTGCTAGTGAAACGGGTGCCGACTCGCTCACCGCGCACATTTACGTAACTGTTCAAACGCAAGAGCGCACAAACAATTTTGAGCATGTTGAGCTCTGAGACGTCATCGTCCTCCCAATTTGCTGCCATTTCTTACTTATACACTTGTTTCATTTCTTCATTTTGGTTCCTGTTGCTAACTCTTGACTGTTTTTTGAGTTTGATCCAGGTGAGGGCTCAAAACATGTCAAAACATTGCACCCCTTCCGCAATGCCAGTTCTCCTTTCCACACATATCTTTGCTTTATCTATCCCTGGTGCCAGCTTACAGGTGCAACAACAACAAAAACAACAACCCCCGTTGTAAAGCGTAATAAAGGCACGACAATCCCGCCTGTGTGAAAGAAGCTAATGATTCACCACCCATGTATTTTATTATTTGTACATATACAGTACGTTCTGGAGCAAGGAAACAAACACCAGCCCCACCCCACAATGACATATCCAGCAGCATCATACAGTAATAAAAAGTGTGTTGTCTCTTATCTTTGCGTTATAAAAGGCTGAAATGTAAATTGTTATGTTTCTGTCACTCACTTCTCTGAAGCCAATAGCGGCCAGGCATGGTGTAGTGATACCCTGCCCTGTCTACACACTCAATGGTCTGGTGTCCATAGATGATTTGAAACATCTGACAGATGAGAGCACAGTACTCCTCTGCAGCATCCTGTGGATTAGTTGTTGTCATGTGAAGACATAAAGGGAATGATAATGTTAGGAAATCAGTGGAAGATACATTAAACAACGCACAAACAAAGACATGTACACAGATTACACATTTGCACAAACAGACAAACTGAAATCTATAGGATAGCACAGTATCCCTTTTATTGACAAACCCTGTTTCATTTAATACACTTGGATTCCTGACGCAGGACCGTGTTAATGCTGTTACCGAGTCTCGGTATTACACTGCAGACAGACTCTATCTGAGTAAGCTGCTTACACATCTGTCACAACTCTGCTCATCAAAACTTACTGCAGAGCAAAAAAAGTCATTAGTGAGGTAATGAATGTTCCTCTCTAGAATTATACTGCATTTAACCCACATTAGAATCTTTCTGTATAAACCTAAGTGACCTGAACATGACATGATGGAAAATCTAAAATCCATCCATCCATCCAGTTAAATAAACAAATAAATGAACATTTACATTTAGTTTATAAGAATTCAGGAGGTGCCAACAGCTATATCAAATGAGGCATCTTTTCATGTGTCCATCCATCCATCCATCCATCCAGCGAGCAGTTTATTTTATTTTATGATATATACCGATCAGCCATAACATTAACATCACATAACGTTAACATTAATAATCAGTTATATACCAGTAAATTGATGAGAGGACCATAGGTACCCAAGGCTCACCCATGCCATTGGGGACCAAAGGCCAGTTCGTCTGGTCTGATCCTACAGAAAAGCCAATGCAGCAGGAATGACCGAAAAAAGTTAATGCTAACCACGCCAGAAGGCTCCAGGCACCACAGCCACAGCGACTGCGGCCGTACCACACAACCCACAGCACCCTGATGCCAGACACCACAGCACACCTCCCGAGATCTCGTGGAGTCATGCCCTGAGATCCCAAAGCCACAAAAGGAACCCAAAACCTAGGTGTTTATAATGTTAATTATTATTATTTTTTGTTATGGCTGATCAGTGTATAAACAATGAAACAAACAATGATTCTATAATAATTTCTGGAGACGCCAATAACTGTGTTACAGTTACAGGAGAAAGCACTAGTTATGTTTTCTCCAGGCCATGATAACTTTTTTTTCTCTTTTTAAACATTTTTCTATTTTTTTAAGACGTTTTCCTCATACGTTTGTACACATCTTTATCGAGCATTCCAATAAATTTGAAGTTATCCATCCATTCACTTGTCCACCCATTCTTAAATCTAAACATTTGTTTATTTATTCTCCCATCCTCTGTACATCATCATATACACATTCCCATAATCACTTCTTCTCCACCCGTAATTTCTCACCCTGTTCTCCACAGCCAGCACGACCAGGTTGCAGTAAGCATCAGGGCACGGTGTGGGCTCCAGTGGATTGTGGCTCCTTCTCTCCCAACTTCCAAATGCCTTGCCTCTCTCCCAGCTTCCCATAAAAGCATGCCTTCGCTCCCAGCTGCCCCCTTTCCCATGCTTCCTCTCCCAGCTACCTCCACCTTTACCCCCTGGTCCGTGTCTCTTCTCCCAGCTGCCTCCCACACCCCCTCCACCTTTGCCCACAGGACCACGGCGCTCCCAGCTGCCTCCTACAAACCGTCTCTCCCAGCTCCCGCTCATGGGTCTCTTCTCCCAGCTTCCTCCGCATGGCTTGCGGGTTTGGCGTCGCTCCCAACTGCCCCCAACCTGCCTTCGTTCCAGACTGCCACCTCCACTGTTGCCTCCTCCTCCTCCTCCGACAGAACCAACTCCCCCCACACCAGTGCCACTCTGCTTTGACTCATGGCGAGACAACGGCTTCCAGTCCACACCACAGATTGTATGGCGTCGCTCCATGGTGCCCCCTGCAGGCCGAGGGTCAGCATTGCTCATGGTCTGTCTACGACCTTCTAGTCCCGTAGGTCTTTTTTCAAGACTGTCTTCCGCTATAATGGTATCCACATTCAGACCTGAGACATACAGTATGCAATAGGGAAGGATGGAGTCATAAAGGTCATATTGTCAGTTGCATGATTTGCTCAGAGAATATTAACTGCTGATTTATGGATTGATGTTGTATAGAAAATCCAAAACTAGTCCTTTAATTTCCTTTAGTTTCTTAATAGAGCTTTAACAGAACTACATAATATTTTGGTCAAAAATATATTTGCATTACAAGTATCACTATGGGGTACCCTGATCTTTTGTCACCTGTTTTCAGCACTAGTAGGTGCAGTGCATCATCTCGCAGGTAGGAGGCAGCAGCTATCTCATGTGTAGGGATTCGCAGCAGTAGTTTTTCATTGTCTCTCCAAGTGAGCAGTAGACAACGTGCAGATAGACTCAGGATACAGTCCTGTTCTACAGTTGTCTGAAGAGGCAGGACCTTCAGCTTCTACCAGAGATAAAAGAGAATTGATGTACTGCGTTTATGAGCCAAGGCTTAGAATTATAATAAGATAAATACTGTATGTCCTCACTCTGGCAGTGTCCAGTAGCTGCAGCAGTTCGTCTCTGCTGGAGGGGTTTAGGGAGCAAGACACCCATGTCAGATGACCCAGAAACTGAGGTTTACATTTAGAAAGAATTATATTCATTACTTGGAGCTTTGGACAACCCAAAGCTTATCTGTAATGCAAGTAAGTACTAAAAACTGTGTTAGATTGCTTATAAAACCCAATGCAATTTGATAATATTATTTGTAACATAATAATATTTTTTAAAAACAACTTTTTTTTTTATCAAAATGTAATAAATTGATAATCTGCAACAGCACAGACTCAATTTAGTATATTATTGTTTCTACAAAAAGTGCGATTTATATGGCAGATGTTCCACATAAATTAAATACTAAATTAGTAATTAATTAAAAAAGTGTTAAAATTTTTTAATAAAAAATAAATCTTCTGTCATGAAAAATTGGTCTTGATAAAGGGGTTTATACATTGTGAATTCTCAGTAACTTGACAAACTGCTTTTTATGTCTTATTAACTTGGAGAGCGAGAGGGAGAGACTGGTGAGGCTTCTATTTATAACCTAAGTGTAAAATGAACTTGACAACATGAAATCAAGCTTGATCATTCATATATATATATATATATATATATACTGTATACACACACTATATTGGCAAAAGTATTCACTCGCCTGCTTTCACATGCATATGAACTTGTGTAATGTCCAATTCTTAATCCATAGGATTTAATATGATGTTGGCCCACGCTTTGCAGCTATAACAACTTCAACTCTTCTGGAAAGGCTTTCCGCAGGGTTTAAGGATGTGTTTGTGGGAATTTTTGACCATTCTTCCAGAAGTGCTTTTGTGAGGTCAGACAATGATGTTGGATGAGAAGGCCTGGCTCGCAGACTCCGCTCTAATTCATCCTAAAGGTGTTCTATTTGGTTGAGGTCAGGACTTTGTGCAGGCGAGTCAAATTTTTGGACCTTGCTTTCTGCACTGGTGCGCCTTCATGTTGGAACTGTTGTGGGGTTGTGTTTCAGGAGTTGGGCTCAGTGCATTACTTGACTTAAAGAAACTATTAATGCTTTAGCATACCAAGACATTTTGGACAATTCCAAGCTCCCAACTTTGTGGGAAGAGTTTGGGGATGGCCCCTTCTTGTTCCAACATGACTGTGCACTAGTGCACAAAGCAAGGTCACTCACCAACCACAAAAAACACCTCCGAGTGATATGGATATCAATGAAATGCTGGAATACTATTTCCAGGAAATTTACTGATTAGTAAAATTTATGTTGCAATTGGTACAAAACAAACAACAGGTATGGAAACACTGATGTCGAGCAAAGTCACTGTCCCAAGTAAGCAAAATGATCTTTCGTACAACGCAATAGTATGATAAAATATACTGTTATCATTCTAATCATATGAACTTGTTAGATTTATTAATAATTATTGATAACTGCTGTTTTTGGTACTGGACATAGATGTATAGGACTCTAGACATAAACGTGCCAGTGTTTAGTGTGTGGCTGACCTTCACTTCCTTCTCCACATAGTCGTAGATGAGGTGCTCAGGATGGATGAAAAAATCTGGTGGGTAAAGAGGTACAGTGTGCAGAGGCCTGCGGTATGCACTGCCCCTGTCTGCCTGCCTCCGGGCTGACTTTGGGAAGACCAGGCGCTTTATTGGTAAAACAAACCCCTAAATAAGCACAGGAACATGAATATATGATGATGAAAATGTGTCATGCCAGCATTTCTGCAGGGACATTATGGGAAGTTATGGGAAGCATTTACACACATGGACAAATTTGTTGGTACGTTTCCATTAAAGAAAGAAAAACCCAGAATGGTCAATGAAATAACTTGAAACTGGCAAAAGCACTAATAAATCATTATTTAATAAACATTGATTAATAAAAATCAGACATTGTGATTAAAAAAAAAAACTAATAAAATTGGCCCGGACAAATTAGTCGGTACCTAGAAAAGATTAAAACTAATTTGAGAATAGTAACATGTTAAACTAAAATGGCCTGTGATTAGCACCACAGGTTTCATCAATCCTACTATAATTTTGTCTTATTTAAACTGTGAAAAGGAGTCAGTGATGTTTGGTGGCATGGCGTGTACCACACTGAACAGAAACCAATGAAAGCAAAGGAGAAAGTTGTCTAATGAGATCAGGAAGAGTAAAGTCCATACGACCTTCTCCAAGGAGCGGAATATTCCTTTGACTACAGCTGCAAATATTATTAAGAAGTTTAGGGTCCATGGGACTGTAGCCAACCTGCCTGAATGCCACCGCAAGAGAAAAACTGACATCAAATTGAACAGGAGGATAATATGGACGGTAACCAATGAGCCAAAGACAATTTCCAAAGAGATTCAAAGTGAACTCCAAGGTCATGGTACATCAGTGTCGGATCTTAGCATTCATCTCTGGTTGATCAAAAGTGGACTTAATGGAAGGCGACCCAGGAGGATTTTGCTGTTGAAAGCAAATCATATAAAAGCCAGACTGGAATTTGCCAAAATGCATACTGACGAGCCACAATGCTTCTGGGAGAATGTTCATTGGACAGATCAGACAAAACTTTTTGGAAAGATATAAAAATGAAGCTTTGAAAGAAAAGAACACTGTTACTATTGTGAAACATGCAGGGGGCTTGTTTATGTTCTGCTTTGCTGCATCTGGCACAGGGTGTCTTTTATTTGTTAAGGGTACAATGAAATCTCAAGACTATTAAGGCATTCTGGAGTGCCTGGTGTCAGAAAGCTAGTGACATAGCGATTGCCATATAAGGTTATGCAACAAAACATTAGATTAAGGGGTTTTGTCCAGGTCAGATAGATTAGTTTTGTTTTTAAATTATTCTGTTGAATCCCAATTCAAAAACAGTGCCTTAGTTCATTAATAGATGTTCATTAAAGTATTATTTATTATTACTTTAACCATATTCAAGTTATTTCAGTGATTTATTCTGGATTTTTCTTTCTTTGATGGAAGGGTACCAACAAATTCAACCATGTGTGTGTATAGTGTAGAACATTCACTGTAAAGTACAGTTATTGATTCGATTGAGGTATTTGGACCAATTCACAGAGTGAATTGCCATGTAGAGTGAATAGTAGAGTGTACTATTGCCATGTTGTACTGTAAAGCCCAACAGGAAACATTATCCTCAGCCATCACATACATATTTGAGATATTTTGTGAAACAGATATTAGTTTTAGCATTCTGTTCAAAGCTTTCAGTGTGCCTTTGGGGAAAAAAAGTATTACGCAATGAAGACTTTGATGTAATCAGTCAATACATCAGTTTTATTCAAGTAACACAACGAACCATCCAGTGATTCAATTTTATCTTTTTCATCTTCAGCTGTATGAATTAATTAACTACTCTTGCCCAATTTTAGGTACTAAGTATCAGTGAACAACCTGTACCTCATGCTGTGACAGTATCAAAGAGAGAGAGAGAGAGAGAGAGAACTATTAGAAAGGACTAATGTCTCCTGCAGTGTGGACCAGATGAGATAACACATGTCAGATCAGACACATGCTGATTTACACGTGTGAATGATGGAGGGCATATAAAATCACACCATATTTGAATGTGTATTCCTAGATGAGACACTCATTTTTCCTAGGATGGATGAGAAAGTCAGGGTTCTCGCAGTATGCTCACTAATGGCCTATTAATCATCTTCATTCAGTGTTTCAGTGTGGAAATGAAGCAGTGTGTTCATGTGCATGTGAATTCTAAAATCAATTGGTCAATTGAGCCTGTGTGTGTGTGTGTGTGTGTGTGCAAATGTGTGGTGTGTGTGTTTATGTATATTACAATTAATGTTAACTACAAATCTTTGATGGTATATTAGCAAAGAAATTCGTTCTGGCATTATGGAAATACCCCCAATTCATTAAAGCTAAACAGACACTTTGCTTTATTAATTTGTCCCTGAGAAAACTGGTTTTAAATAGATCCAGTAGAGGGCAGTTGCAACAATTAGATCTTCTTTTAAATTAAAATGGTTTGTTAAATGTCTTCCTTCTCCTAATCAAAGCTGATCGGTTATATTACCTGTAAAGGAACATGTATTTCATAGAGTTGTGGGTCGAGGCAAGAAAACCCAACAGACCTTTTAAATTAAATTAGAGCAAATGATTGTTTTACAACTTAATCCATAAATTAAGAGGGAAGAGGAGAAAGTACTGTACTGTATATGTGGAAACATTAACGCCTAATCAGTGGTTAAGAATGACACCAGCTAATCTGCACTGACTGAGGTTTAGCACTCTTAAAAAAAAAAAAAAAAGAAGCCATTTTAAGCAGAGCGGAAATGCATGGTAACAACCTCAAACCACATGGGACCCTCGCTTGAGCAGATCAACACATAAAAACATCCTCCAGCTAGATGTATGAGTGACAGTAGGCTAATCTAGTCATATAAAAAGCAACACAAACCACAAAACTAGAAAATAATATTGCCCATAACGTGCAAACACAAATAGAGAACCAAGGTACATCAGTCATGTAACACAAAATATGAGTACACATACAGAGTCAAGTTAGAGTGTTCACAAAAATAGTGATTTTTTTTGGGGGGGGTATAATTGTCATCACAGAGAACGTTAAACAAATAACAATAATAAACACTGAGCAGATCTTACCTTCTTGATTTTCTTGGGCTCATAGTCCATGTCAGCTGGTAGTGTGTAAATGAGTATAATAGTATAGTGACAGTGGGTGAGTGGGTGAGTGTGTGTGTGTGTGCGTGTGTGTGTGTGTGTGTGTGCTTGTGTGTGTGGGCAGGGCTGGCTTGATCTTCCATTAGACCCCAAGCAGGACATCACAACTAAAGCAGGAAATAAGCTTCCTGTTGAAGAGGAAACTCCACCAGAAAGCCCAATCTAAACTCACACACACACACACACACAAACACACACACACACACACACACACACACACACACACACATGCACACAAACACATTTTCCTAAGACTCCTAGCTCTATGCAAAAAACTAATCCCAAACATGCTGTACAATCTCCTGGTAAAATATAAATGGTATGAAATTCACGACTTACATTTAAACATATATTCATTCGTACTTTTGTTAGCTGAAGATGTGTCATTTTCTATGTAAGCCACCTATCTGAAAGCAGGAGGTAAAGAAGTGGAGGCCCCAACTACAGTATGTGGGAATGGTGGCATACAATATATCAACAATTTGACAGCAAAATGTCATACCTCCTATTATGCCCCCCAAAAAAAAAAAAAAAAAACATTTATGGATTGAGATCTGGAGAATTTGGAGGCCAAGTCAAAATCCCCAAACTTCTTGTTGTTTTCTTGAACAATTTTTGTAGTGTGGCACGGCACATTATTCTCCTGAAAGAATCCACTGCTATCACGTAATACCATTTCCATGAAGAGGTGTACTTGGTCAGACAATATTTAGTTAGGTGATATGAGTCAAAGGAACATCCACATGGACTGCTGGACCTGAGGCTTCCCAACACAACATTGCCCATAGGATCACACTGTCTCCGCCTGGTTGCCCTCTTCCCATAGTGCATCCTGGTGTCATCTCTTTCCCACGCACACATACCCGGTTGTCTCTGATGTTATAAAAAACGTGATTCATCAGACCAGGCCACTTTCTTCCATTGCTCCATGGTCCAGTTCTGATGCTCATGTGCTGTCTGAACGATCTGCAGCTACGCAGTCCCACGTGTAACAAACTGCCATGCACTGGGTGTTCTGACACCTTACTATCAAAACCAGTATGGACTTAAGCGCTTATATTGGATCAGACTACATGGGCTGGCCTTTGCTCTGCATGTGCATCAGTGAACCCTGGCTGTCCATGACCCTGTCACTAGTTCACCAGTTTTTTTTTCCTTTCTTGATCCTTTGGCAGGTGCTGAACATTCCACAAGTGCTGCAGTTTAAGAGTTGCTCTGACTCAGTCGTCTAGCCATCACAATTTGGCCCTTGTCATAGTTGTTTAAATTCTTATACTTGACCATTTCTTTCTGCTTCCAACACATCTATATCAGGGACAAAATATTCACTTGCTGCCTAATATTGCCCACCCATATATATTCCAGGTGCCATTGTACCAGGACAATCAATGTTGTTCATGTCACCTGTAAGGTTATTTACATTTGGCAGACGCTCTTATCTAAGTGGTTAGGTTTTCGTCATTGGTATGTGGGTGAGGGGATTAACACAATTACTGAAGAAACAGATATGTCTCAATTAGGTTATGGCTGATCAGTGTATTTTTCACATAGTTTCAATTAAAAATATATAGCAGACACGTGCTTTGATTGTGATTTTGTATTGAGTCACTACAAGCAACTTGGAACAAGCTAAATGTGTTTTGTTTTGTTGCAAACAAAACATCATTAATTACAAAGATTACTGAAGATCATGAGAAACCTCTCATAAAAAAAAAAAATCTGTCTAAAATGCAACTTATATATATATATATACTGCACATCTCCTGAGTGTTGTAGCATTATACCGCTACTTAATGTTTCTTTCATAAATCTTACTTTCATAAGTATTGAAGTGCGCCATGGCTGTGAAATGCAGCTAAACCAGTGCTAGTGATAGTTCAAAGTTTCCTTTTCTTCAAAATTTAAAGTCTAAAATTTTGTTTAGTTTTGATGTCAAACTGTTCATATAGAGTTTTAAGAAAATGCAAAAGAACTAAAACAACTTTTCAATATACAGTATCTCTTTTTACCTTAAAAGTCTTCTTTAACTTACAATTTGGTGGCCAGTAGTGTTGGGGGACGTTACTTTTTAAAGTAACTAATTACATTACAAAATTACTGTCATTAAAAAGTAATCAGTTACA
>JAQMYJ010000015.1:14995435-15005515 GCA_030014305.1 Clarias laeviceps | reverse complement strand
AATTAAAACTCCTTTGTGATTCCTCATGCATGTTGTTTTAGTCAAGACCTTTATAATTATTCTACCATCATCACTCAAAGTTTGGCCCATAATCTGTTAACTACTAATACCCCTGTCTCACCTACGCGGTTTCACGCGGTGGCCATAAGTACGGATCATCAAGATTCACCGTGAGTTTTTTCGCGCTGTGATTAGGTTTCCATCTTTCCACGCATCGGTCCTCGCAGAGTCAAACCGCATAGGTGAGATGGGGGTATAACAGCAGGAATATCAGAGGGGGGCGGGTTATTGGGGGTGGGGCTTGTTGGACGACTTTCACACACACACACACACACACAATAACAGATTGGGAATGACTGCTGTCTGGCTCATGTGTTGCATAAATTGTCTGAATAATGGATTACATTTTTGAAAAAGTAACTAAATAACTGAGTACTTTAATGGCGGACCTAACGTGTTAGATTACTCATTACATCAAAAAAGTAATCCAAGTACTCTAACACTGGTGGCCAGTAATCGTTATTGTCAAAATTATATCTACTTATTGTTTCCTGATAAATCCCTGGACCCACTGGTGCCTTGGACTTGTGCTCCTGTCTGAAACCTGATTGTGGTCCGTCCACCTTAATGTGTTGTGAGTTCTGAAATGCTTAAACAGTGGTTAATTGAGTTATCATAGCTTTTCTTGTCAGCTTGAACCAGACCTCTTTTAACAGCAAGATGTTTCTCCCCACAAAACCACTGCTTATTTATTCATCTATTTATTTATTTTTGCACTATTCTATAGTATGCTATGCATGACAATTCAAGGAAATCAGCAGTTAGGATTTATTAAAAACCACTAAGTAACTGAGCTTTTCTTATCATTCTAATGTTTGATGTAAACACTGGATGATGCTTTTCTCCTGTATCTGCATGGATTGCCCTGCTGGCACATGATTGGCAGATCGCATTAATGTGAAGGTGTATAGGTGTTCCTTTGACATCGTCTAATACATCTGTTACATAGTCAGCCATAAAAATGTATACACACTTCAGGAAAAGAAAAACTTAAAAATATTTTCAAATGTATCCTATATGATGCTATTATGATAATAATGTGATATTAATATTATATTAATATAATATACATCATACTATTTTTCTTTTCCTGAAGTGTGTATAATTTGTTTTGGCTGACTCTGTATAAGAGAATTGACATTTACTGTAGTTCTCATCTTTGCCCACAGGGGGCAGTAAGAGACCAACACAGTAGTGCTTACCTTCTTGGCACAGAAAACCCCAAAACTCATGTGAATCTCACATGATTGTTTCCATACCAGCCATGGAGGAACTGCAGAGTATATTTTTGTTCCCCTGATGATATTCATAAAAAGACTTAATAATAAAGTAAAGGTAATACAAACACAAAACTTGAGTTTAAAAACATTCCTAGATCAGCTATTCTGAACCCTGGTCCTGGAGGTCCTTCTGCCATGCACATTTTATTCTTTGCCCTGCTTTATCACACCTACTTAAATCCCGAAAAGGCTGTAAAGTAGTTAGTTATCTGATTAATTATAATGTGTTGGGAGCTGAGAAAACAAGAGACATGTGCAGTGCATGGGGTTAGAAACTGCTGATCTAGTGTAGTGTTTACTAACCATCCTGGTCCACAATTGGTATTTTCCCTGATTTAAAACAAATGTGATAATTAGTGCTTAAATCCATTTAGATTTGTACTTTCTATTTAGGTTTGGGGATTTTAACATTCTTAAGTATGTGAATAAAGGTTGCTTTCACTGGTAGAGCACTCAACCTGCAAGTCATTGAGAGATCATGTGTTTGTAATGCAGAAAGGAGTGTGTGTATATGTCAGGTAGATACAAGCAACGTGTCATTCGTGTCTATGAGTTTTTAAGTTACACGTGGTATGTCATTGTTTTACACAGCTGTTGACCCTGAAACTCACATTATAAGTCTTTAGTTGTGGAGCTAATGGGAGTTCCTCTCTCTGGAGGGACATAGTGCGAAAAAGCACTTCACCAGGGATCTGACGGACCCACAGTTACCACAGCAACCCACCAAAAATGGGCTTTTATGAATTGCATTAACTGACCTTAGGTGTCTCTATGAGAAAATCTAGAGTCTTGCAATTATCCTGTATACGGTAGGGCTATTAATTTTTCCTGTAGAATCTCCTGTCAGGTAAATTTACAGAGCTGTCTGAACTGGAGTTGATTATTGCTGTTGTGACATAAAACAGTTTAAATATCAAAATAGACATAAGATATATTCCCGGTTTTGGAAAAATAAAACTCTGGTAGACATGTGATTAGACACATTTCCCTGTACTGGAGAGGAAAGGGAGCCTGAAAACTGAAATTCAGGGCAGCTGAATTCTGTAAAAGAAATTCATAACAACATAATGCAAAAAAGATTTAAAATGATTTAAAACTTTGTCTGAGGTGGCCTTTATAATACTTATACATACAAGTACCACAGGACCTAATATTACATTAACAGTCTCACCTTTAAATGAACCAGTGATGTATATTTATACTGATGCATTGTGTAGCGTTAAAGCTTCACAGCTTTAGTGTTTGTAGTTCTAGCTTAAGCCCTGATTAGCGTCTGTATCTGTTTTCCCCATGTCTGTGTGGGTTTCCTCTGATTTTTTCAAATTTTCTCCCGTCTTCCAAAAGCATACCAGTAGCTTGACTAGTGATTGTATATTCCTCCAAATGTGAATCCAGTAGAGCTGTGAATCATAGGTAGGCTGTGGGTTTTATTTGATTAAATTTTTTGGCCACTGTGCTTTTTTGATTCGATTCAGCAGAACTAATGTTTACTGTCTGGTTTGTGTCCAGAAGATGTATTTCTTACAGTTGCTTAAGTAATAAAACTAAATAAAAGTATTTAATAAACACTGAAATGCTGTGTAATGGGCATGTCACACTTTAAAATAGACCATAAAGTTCCCTCTGCATCCTAAAAATATTAAAATATGCACTGGGAACAGGATCAAAATGTCCATGTATCAAGTTTAAACTACTTCTTGGCCATTATCTGTTAGGTTCTCAATGAGTCTCTCATACTGTCAATAATTTCCTATCATGCACATAATCACGTTAACCAGGTCTAATGAGATTGAACCGAGTTATTACTATTTATGATCAGATCGCACCATGCTTTCTCTCACCAGTCACTTATCGCTTACTACATTGTCATTGTGTACGGAGGGTTGGTATAAATACCGCAACATAGTGCTTTTCATAATGGAGTGATGGCATGAGGAATTGGATCCAGTATTTATAGTAAATACTCTCAAAGTGCCATAAACATGATAATAACCTGCTGCATGTGTGCCATATACTGTATGTGGTGAGCACCAGAGAAAGAGCTTAATAAGGTCTACTACAAGTGGCATGGTCATAGCACAAGTCTGAAGAAGTCACTGTGAGAACTCCATTGATGTAGCAACAATGCCGTGACATCCCATTGTAGCAACAACTCAGTCAGATCGGCATCCAATCTTATTGTATGTAAATAAAGTCCCTAAGAGGCGTTAGTTACACTATTATCTGGTCAGTGCTGTTGTTAATACGTCCTACATTTCCTGCATCTTGCTTTGATCACGTCCTCACTAGGCTTTTTTAAAACCTGTCCAAAAAACAAAAAGCGTGGCAGCTCCACGTCAAGGGATCATCACACCAAGAATACTACATCCTTACCGGTTCCTCCTGTGTTCCAGCCAAATGTTTGAGGATGTAGTGGGAACTTGCCTCAGTATGACTCCTGTCCAGTAGGTGGCAGTGATGCACCAACCACTGTTAATCTCCAAAGAAGAAGCGATACTCACACAAAATGCGACTGTTTGCGGAAGATGCACATGGTTTCTATATTTTGCAAAGGCTGTGGTGTATTGTTAAGAAATTCATCAATTAATAAAGAAATAAAAAACATCTATTTTTAGAATTAAATAATAAGTGACTTATTTAAAAAAAATTCTTTTCACAGTGCAGTAAAAATGTGTTGAAATGACTGAACATGATAATCACCCATCTGTCAAGAAGGAAGCAGATAGAGAGTATTCTGTCGTATTTTTTTAAGGGACACTTATTTTAAAGTGTTACTACATTAGGCCTGGTTGCCTTTTATAAAAACCAGTGCTCCTTGCGCTATCCAAATCAAACGCTGCCCAGCAGTGAGGAGCAGACAGTCAGAAAAAACATTTCCAACAAAACCAGAGTCTCACAATCAGGAGTAGAACCTCGTGGAAAAGTAAAACACAATCTTCTTTAGTTTACTTTTTTTTTTCAGGGCTCTTGACAGCCACTTTACTGAATATTTTTCCAACTACATTTTAGTCATAATGCATCATTATCAGGGCATTGATAACCCATTTTTTTTCTTCATAAATATTTTTTTTTCAGTCTTTTACCTTTACAGATAAACAATGCAGTATGATCAAAGACCAGCTGAACATACAGACAACCCAAAAAAACATTCATATGTACCTACACAGTGATACCATTCCAATATATTGTATACATATAACAAAATGATTATATGTATACGCTGATATACAATAGAAAATATTTTTATCATCGCCACATAGTAACAAAAAAATAAATCTACTCAATCAATAAATAAATCATGATGATTCAACTGGGTAATCTCACCATTCACATAAGCAATATAATACACAACTGGTACTGTTTTCAAGTTACTAACAATCATTAGATTTAGACCTGTGCAGCTCCCAGGACAGTCCAGGACTGATTGGTCAGTTCTTCTAGCACTGAACATGTATCACCTGAAATCTCCTACTTATATTTATCACCATCACCATCATCACACCCATGCATATCATCATCAAAACATCTATGGACAGGTTATCACCCCTCTTTTTAAGTCAGTACTTATGGCTGGCATTGTGGTAGAATTCTTAAATATCATTCTCATTTACAGTCAACCCTTTCCACTCAACTTTGTGAACTTTCAAGGCGAATCCAAGGTCCCATGTCCTGTGCACCCACATGCCTTAGAGCACCAATGGTTTTCTGGGAATCTCCCAGCATTGCCTTCCTCTTCACTGCTTCTCTACACAGAGAAGCAGAGCCACAGGCGAGGTCCCTACTGACAGGAGGTCAGGAGTTGCAACTACACAGTAGTCTCATACTCCATCACCTCTTTTGGGCTGCCAAGGCTGCGGTACTGAATCCTAGGCGTCACAGGTGATGTATTCTCCAGCACCAAAATGGTTTTTCTCAACCGGCGGTCGATGAAGTGTGCATCCCAGGCTGGATAGCTCTTCCTGGGGAGGTCGATGCGGATAACAGGGCCCTCAGTTTTTGGTGTTCGAGGAGAAGGCGCAGGAGCCACACTGATGGACCTCACCTGAAAAACAGGCAGGCAGCTTTCCTTGTCCCCTGATTCCCGTTCCCCATCCTTAGTCCTCTGCAAGGTTCTTGGGGGACTTGTCACAACATCTGGTTGGGGCAGAGGTGTCCCCAGGTCCCCCATATCCCCAAGTCCTATTGCACCCATTCCTTCCTCCATGCAGCTCCAATGTGAACCCAGGACAGGGCCATCAGGATGGAGCAGGCAGTAATAGACAAACATAAAAAAGGTTCCCAAGGCATAGCTACATACTACCACACACACAATGATAAGGGCATAGAAGTCTGAGGTGTGTGGGCCCCTGTATGCATACCAGGTGGCCGTGAGCACAGCATTCTCCACCAAAATCACACAGTAGTATGTGGTCAAGCGGCATCGCGCTGGACCCTCCTTGACATTGAACCAACAGAAGATGTAAATGATGCCCACAACCATGTTGTAAATGATCTCCTCCCACTTGGACATGCAAAAGTCCGTCTCGCCTTGGATGATCCAGAAGGTCATGGCGCACCAGTGAGCCACAACAAAGATGCCAAAGTACAGCTGGAAGACAGAGGCGAAGAGCGCGAATGCGATGGTACGTGCGCCAATGGTGAAGAGGTGCCATAGCATTTGCACAATCACAGCCTTGTAGGACATGGGTAGCTTGTCATCTCTGGAGTCACGAAGGACCTTCTGGTAGGAGGCAATCATCCAGGCCAAGGAGACCAAAGAGGCCGAGGTGGAGAGACCTGTTTAAAGCAAAGCGACAACTCAGTAAGCTTCACGGATATCATTTCCTCAATTAAAGCTTGAACCAAATCCATGCATGTACTTTTCATTTCATTACACATTTTCGGATAAGTGTGCATGTTAGTGTTATTGCTATTAAACCTCAGTTTACTCTGAGATGCTAAATATAAAACCTGATCAGAATCATTATGGAAAAATTAATACTTTGCCATTCTCAGAACACCACCCCTCAATATTTAATTGGATCCCATGTAATTTATTACTAATTGGACATGCTAGTGCATTATTAACGAAAGAACAATGAATAATTCATGCATTAAATTATGTCTCTCATTACCTGAGACTCATTCTTCATGGGAATAGCTATGAATCTGAGGACATTTCCTGCTTTTTGACTGTCTAAGGCTTCACCAGAAAATGAGACACTGAAGAAAGCTAGTCACTCTTAAAGTATTGCAAAGCACTGAAAGGCATTCATTTAAATGATATGACAGGTTTCTCATTTAAGAGGAGACAAGGCTTGAATGATGAGCTACATTTGTGGTGTGTTTATTACTTGCGCTTCTACAACTTAAGATATTTTTCAGGAGAGCTTCAACACCTGCAGGGTCAACAAGTTGTTGGCAGCTGCCTGGGATGTTGCATCCCACTAGTGTGTGTGTGTGTGTGTGTGAATTACTTTGACAGATGCTTATATATTTTTTTTAGTTTGTAGGTACCCTGGAGTGTGACCAGGTAAAAAGTTGCCTTTTTCTGTGTATGTATTTGTGAGAGGGAGCAGGAAGTAACCTCCAGGGCTTCCATAAAGGTGAAAATATTACTGAGATCAGATCTTTAGTAAATCTAGGATGTTTGTTTGTTTACCTGTCAGGTTCTTGCTGATATCCTGCTGCTTTTCTCCCCATGATATTGCCAGACCCACAGAACAACCAAAACAGCAAAGATTTTTCACCCCTTTTCACCCAGAGAGCTTTAGCTTGAGGGGATGAATGATAATGTGTCCCCTTCAAAGCTAAACTTCAGGCTCTCTCTCTCTCTCTCGTACATACATACATACACCTAAATTAAAATTAAAAGGGATCTCAATTAGCAGTGAACTGATAGCTTAATGCACTGTTTTCCTGCTCTGCCTCTGGCTAGCGGATGCGTTCACTTCGAACTTGCCTATCGTTTTCCTGCTGCTCTCATGGAACATGCGGATAATCTTAATTAAATCAAACATCAGACCACAAAGAACGTCAAAGATTAGAGCATGGATTATTTAAATGCAGAGCTGGCAACCTGCTGTGAGAAAACATAATGGGACAATTGGTTCTGTTACCTAAATGAAGCTAGCATCTGGTACTCACATTGTTCTAGAAAACAAATTGGCAAATTCTGAGAAAGGAAAGGTTTTTTTTTTGTTTGTTTTCGATCTGAGCTATTTAACCAAGATGACTATGTCCACATACACCTGAAGCCAAGGGATATTTCAATTTCAACATTGTGTCTGGAGTATTTAGATTTTTGTTCAGTCATTTATTCATGCATAGTAGCCTTCAGTACACCAGGAACATGAACCATGATTCCAAACTGTGTACTCTGAAGCTGGGAGCATGGGTCATGGGGCAGTACTGTTTGTCCCACATTTTTTATTTCTTTTTAACTACTGTACTATTCATTTTGATAGATGGAAAATTCATTTTAATGGATATCGCAGTGGTAAAGTGCTCGCCCTATCATCCGGAGGTCGCGAGTTCGATTCCCGGGTGATGCTGTAACCTCTCGCAGCCGGAGGCCTAGAGAGAGCTGATTCGCCGAGCTCTCTCAGAGAGGAGGGATGAGAGGTACTTAGTGCTCCCACATTAATCACAGCTCTAAAGCCAATGAGGCTGTGAGCTCACAAGAGGAAGAGGAAGGAGCAGATAGCGCTGTCCTCCGAGTGTGTTACGCCGCCCCCAACAGTGCGTAAGCGAGCAGTTTAAAAAGATGTGGTCGGCTGGCGTCACGTGGTTCGGAGGAAACACGTGATAGAGTGGTATCTCTACCTCTCGACTGAGTGGTAGAAGTAGCCTTAATGTGGGAGGCCCCTAGTGATGGGAAAGAATTGGACACGGCTAAATTAGGGAGTAAATTAGGGAGAAAACTGGGAATAGAAAAAAAAATGTAACAAGCTAGATAAAAATAGACATATGTTGAATGCAACAACCAGCAAAGTAGAATGCAGATCATATGCATGATCATGCACACAAGGTTCAGCCATAACATTCTAACCACTTTTTCTTACTATAACAGTGATGCACTGTGTTCTGACGCCTTTCTATCACAACCAGCATTAACATTTTTATCAATCTGATCTACACTTTTCTACACTTGATCTACACTGCGCTTTTACTGGATCGGACAAGCCTTCGCTCCTCGTGAGCATCAATCAGTAAGCCTTGGCCTCCCATGATCCTGTAGCCAGTTCACCGGTTTTCTTTTTCCTTTTTTTTTTTTGTTGCAAGGTCAGAGCAACTCCAAAACTGCAGTTCTTGTTGGATGTTCCCAGGCTGCAGTGGTCAGAATGTAGCAAAAGTGATCCAAGGAAGAAAAACCGGTGAACTGTGTGACCAAAGCTCACTAATGCACGTGAAGAGCGAAGTCTTGTCCATTTCAATAAAGGAGCTAATGTAGCTCAGATTAAGAAAAAGGTTAATGCTAGCTCCAACAGAAATGTATCAGAACACGTAGGGGTGGGTGGTCATAATGGTATGGCTGATCAGTTTATGTGTGTTACACTGTATAACTAGATAAATAAATTATATAAAATAAATTGTTGCAAAAGATGCAAAAAGGATTACAAACTGATCAAGAAGAATATGTTGTGCATAGTGCGGAAAAGGCACACAAAAAAGTAAAATTTTTTGATCATAAAAAGTTTGTTTAGTCTTTACTTAAAAATGGAAACTTTTCAATTGCGTTTAGTAATAAATCATACTGGCAGCAAATTGCAAAAATTGGTTTTTGTTTTGTTGCACAAAAAAACTAAACACAAATTATAACTAACCTTATTGATGACCATAAAGAGAAAAAATCTAAAGAAAATACAAAAATTTCAATGCATCATCAGTATTGTCAAAACACCATCGGCACCTTTCCCACTTTGATAGTTATCTGGAGTGCCTTATCATAGAAATTCATGTCTGTTGGGGTAAATGCAATAGCAGTAGAAGACTGCAAACATTCTTTTCTCGGCTTTAGCATTCTCCAAAAGTCCAAAAAATGCATTGATTTTATTCCCCAGCAGCCACTATTTTGCCCAGCAGTACTTTTGCCGTACTGCTCCCATGACAGAAACAAAGAGCCGGAGGATAATTGTGAATTTACACTCGTGTAGTTGTTAGCTAAATGTGTGGAGGTTCTCATCGCAATGACTAAGAAGAATGAAAATATGTAAAGGCGGTTAAACACATTTAAAATACCCAAGTGGTTACAGCTACTATTGACTACAATTCACAGAATAACATGCACACTCATAAACAGTGACTAGAAACGAGCACAGATTTGCAAGCATGGAATGACATTAACAAACCTGCATCTGATTCATGAAACATTTGTTTGACATCTCGAGTGATGATTTGAGCACAAACAATGAATCAGCTTCAGCTGCATGGACACAAGCGCCTGTCTGCGTAGGCCAAAGTTTACAAGTCATATGCTTATATTACAGTATATTCAAATTTACCTTCATATACATTTAATTCATGCCACACACACACACACACCTTCATTTATAATAAGGAAAGCATTCAACATGATTAAAATAAGAGGGCCAAACAGATCACAGCTCAAAAAGGTGAAAATATCTTAACATTTTTATGTAAAGCTATTATATATTAGTATTTTTACATTTATTATTCTACAGGGTGGGCCATTTATATGGATACACCCTAATAAAATGGGAATGGTTGGTGATATTAACTTCCTGTTTGTGGCACATTA
>JAQMYJ010000015.1:14957437-14975995 GCA_030014305.1 Clarias laeviceps | reverse complement strand
GGGTCTTCTGGATTCTCAAAATGAATATTAAAATCTCCAGCAATTAACGCCTTGTCTACAGAAACGACTAGGTTTGACACAGTAATTCACAAATAAATTGTTAAAAAATCATAAAATGTGATTTCCGGATTTTTCTTTTTAGATTCTGTCTCTCACTGTGGAAATGCACCTACTGTATACTGAAAATTGTAGACCCCTCCATGATTTCTAAGTAAGAGAACTTGTAAAATCACAGGGTATTCAAATACTTATTGACCTCACTGTATATATGAATGTGCACATGAGCTTAATTTATGTGAGTGCTAAAGTTAGATGTGAGCATTAGAAAAGTAAACATACCTCAATATGTACTTTTATATTAAAGTGGTGAATTTTTGAAAGACAGCAACTTATTACTACTGATATCTACTGGAGTTTTTTTTGTAATTTATTTAAAACACACACACACATACAAAAGATGCATAATTTCTCTGCCGTACACTGATCTGTGTTTTATTTTCTAAATTACTTTCAATTAATGTATTTTTATTTTGTCATTTTTAAGCATTTTAACATTTTGTCATCCCTTGTACTCCCAGTGTAAGTGCTTTTTTCACTTTCGATGATGATGTGACAGACAGGCATCTCAGACATTTTGACACCCTGGCATCTCAGAGTGGGAAATCGCTCCTAAGTGGCCAAAAATTCTCAGAATGACACCAATATTGTCCTACCTTCAAGAGTAGGAGTAAGAGCTATTTATCAAAATTCTTAGAATAGAATTCACTCCTATCTCCACCAAAACTGTATGTAGGAGAGCTTCAGAGGTGTCCTAAATGGTTAGGAGGAGTGAGGAAATGGCGTTTAGGCATGCGGAAGAGAGACGTTTTAGTAACATTGAGTAACGAATGATGAACATGTCATGTGCTGACACTGTACCGGTTTTAGTAACAGCTAGGATGCAGCTTTTGGTATAATAAATTAAACTAAATTAAAATTAAATTAAAAGATCTCGCAGCATGAAATCAACAATAAAACATCATCCATGGCACACACATTAAAATAATTATATTGATATATACATTTTATATAGTTATATTAAATTATTTAAGTGTACACAACTGTTTTTTGATTCTCCGTTATAAGCAGCACTCCATTAACACGGTGTATCTCACACACCTCGGGGGTACATGTGGCAACCTGACAGGTAGCACTGATGCTTTCACACTCACTTTTTATCTTTAGAGGTAAGAGTAGGGAGAATTTTGCTTTGCAGAATTACATTTTACCTCCTCCACCACAAGCCAAACGCTCTCACCCGCTCTCCAGTTTCACTTTCTTTTCGAAATCATTTTGCTTAGATTATGACAGTAGTACACAACTTTATTACAGGGACTTAAAGCAGTTGTGATTGGAGCAGGATTACGTCATGCAGTGAGTCACGCATCTATAAGTTTTGTTATGAGCTTTCACACAACTGTTGTGAGCTTTAACACATAGCTTCTTTGCTGTAAGCTTTTACACAACTGTCGCTGATTTCACCATTTTGCTTTTTTCACTACAAAAACCTGTCAAAACTACAACACCCACTATAACATGCAGCCTCCTTTGCAGCTCTCAGTGTCATAGAAAGTGACATCACACGCTTTCCTTGGTGCAGTCTTACTCCTCGCTAAAAGTAAGAATAGGAAGCTTTTATGTCCTACTCTGAGATAGGAATATTTTCAGTCCTTAAATGAACTTTGAGCGTGATTCCTACGAGTGATTCTGTCATGCTTAGTAACTACGGGCCCTGTCATATTATTATGCACAGGCTTGATGAGACTGATGTCCAATTTATTATAGCATATACTGTAGTAAAAACATGACCAAATTCAGCACACTTAGTACAATTAGGATACACAAGTATAGGCAGATCACATTTATTTTAAACTGCTTCTTTACCCAACACCAACATGGCATACTAATAACCATGTAATTTTTGGACAAATGTATGTATTTCCTGGCGGCACGGTGGTGTAGTGGTTAGCACTGTCACCTTGCACCTCCAGCGTCCGGGGTTTGATTCCCGGCCAGGCTCGATTCCCGTCTCTGTGTGCATGGAGTTTGCATGTTCTCCCCGTGCTTGGTGGGTTTCCTCCCACAGTCCAAGATATGCAGGTTAGGCTAATTGGCGTTCCTAAATTGACTGTAGTGTGTGTGCTCTGCGATGGATTGCCACCCTGTCCAGGGAGTGTCCTAAGCCTCCTGGGATAGGCTTCAGGTCCCCATGACCCTGAATACAGGATAAAGTGGTATAAAAGATGAGTGAGTGTATGTATTTCTTTTTTTTTTTAAGTAGATTTGTCAAAACACACACACACACACACATACACACACACACACACAACTTCTCTACTCCTATATATGTTTGTGAAACACTTTCACACTTTCTCCTCAGTACTCAAGACATCTTGATTCTGACAAAGTAATCATCATCATCATCATTCAGGTCTAATGAGAATAAATGTGCTGCTAACGGTGCACTGACATCCCCCTATTAAACACCATTAGAGAGAGAGTGTGAGCGAGAGAGAGCGCACGCGCATGAGAGAGAGAGAGAGCGACTCATTACCATCTATGCCACCTGCATATCCATGTTTCTCCTACAGGATGGGAGGAGGGGCATCTCCCTTCAAATGTCATTAGTCTCACAACAATGTGAACATTAAAACACACCAAACTACTACTCATTCTGTTCATAATTAGGTGCCTAGTGGCACAGTCATTTTCTATGACAAAGCCGAAAGGGCGCACAAAAGTGACAGAAGGATCGTTTCTTTAAGGGCAACAAAAAAGCCATGCAGCTGAGGCAGAGAGCAGCTATTCCAACCTATGGTCTTTGAATGACACTAAATATGGCAGGTGCAAATGAGTCTGTGAACAGCCGGCTTCACAGCAGAAATAAAGCAAACAGAAGGAGCTTCCTGGCACTGCACCCTCTCCCCTAACACCACCGCGCAAAATACTTCTCGTCAGAGACATGATATACCCGCTCATTCACACAATATAGCTAATCAGGTTCATAATACAGCAAATTGGACATATAATATAGCCAATCATAATATGCACTACCCAGTAATTACTAGTGCATTTATACTGGAATATAAAACACATGGGCAGACACACAACATTAGGCTTTGAATCCCAAAGATGCAAGTTTATGATGACGGCCTTTTATTGACAAGTGATTTGAAAAGGCAAGTCTAAAAAGCCTTTAATAGCTTAAAAATGTTTACATAGGTCTATGTGTTTATGGATGAGAAAATGAAATTTGTATGTAGAGCTGATGCACAAACTCGGAAGAGCCGTCTATTACTTTGCAAAGTATTAAAGTTGTCAAAATAAGGTCAATAAACATTTTTAATGAGGATGATTTTGTTATTATTAAGAGATTATTAGAAATAATGATAAAGAATGTGCCACGGTGGTGTAGTGGTTAGCCGTACACCTCCAGGATCGAGGGTTCGAGTCCCGACTTCTGTGTGTGTGTGTGTGTGTGTGTGTGTGTGGAGGTGGCATGTTCTCCCCATGCTTGGTGGGTTTCATCCAGGGCCTCGGTTTAAGTGTGTGAGTGTGTGTGCTTGTGCCCTGTAATGCATTGGCACCCAGTCCAGGGTGTACCCCACATAGTGCCCCAAGTCCCCGGGGATAGGCTCCAGGCATCTCGTGACCCTGTACAGGATAAACCGTATAGAGAATGAATGAGACAGAGAGAGTGAGAAGTTTGCATCTGCTCAGAACGATTTGGTTTATTTTTAGACTATTTACCTTTTATATAGACCAGCATTTAGCTGGCAATCTGAGTCAGACCTTTCCCTTCATTTCCCCCTTAACATCGGCAGTAAAAAATGATATCAATTATACAAAACAAAATGTTCATTTTAAGAAAAATTGCCAACCCATGCTCTGGGGCATGTTTCCTTTTTGCAGCACCAATCTAATTTTCTTGCACCTTTTTTTAATCACCTTGCACTTTTTCTTTCTTTTTTAATTTGGCGAAAATTAAAGGTGCTAATCAAATTTCTTTTCTGAACCTTTTGAAGAAAAAAACGTGTGACATCTGAAAACCACATGTTCAATAGAAGATTTAGTTATGTTGTCTAAGGAGAGTTCATGTCAAACCGGGACTTGTGATAAACTTTCTCTTGCATGAGGCATAAAACTGACTGATATTGAAGCATAGTAAAGTGCAAAGCAATAAAACATTTAAACGATGCAAACGTTTTAAAGGCGGCCAGACACACAGACCCTTGGACAATCCTGGAACTCGTCTGGGAGTTATTGCCTCACCCACCAAACAGTCCAGACCTTGTTTTAAGCCATTTCGACATATTTGGGCCTTTAAAGGAGTTCCTGGGAGGCCAAAATTTTAGACCTGAAGCAGGAGTCTGATCATGGCTCCAGCAAACTGACAAAACTTTCTACCTTGATGGTATCCCAGTACTACTGACATGCTGGGATACAAGCATTAGTGTAGTGGGGGATTATATAGAGAAATAAAGAGATTTACACTCATATTGTAACTGTGTCCTGTTATTCTGCGCACTCAAAAGTCCTGGTTTGACTTGAACAGTCCTTATATTGTTGTAGTCTTTAATCACACATTTAAATCATGCATTTAGCGGCATAATCTCTGCCTATATCACCGTATCTTTTAGATTACAATTGAAAGAAGCACTTTGGTATTATTAAACATGACTTCATTAGGATATGATTATATCTAGGTTAAGAATGAATAGCAGATAAGGCATATAAAGAAAAGTTTGAAGTGTAGAGAAGATTTGAAGAATTGTTCTGCAGTGTTCAAATGATCTGTCTTCTTGAAA
Organism: Clarias laeviceps; assembly: GCA_030014305.1. Lineage (NCBI taxonomy): Eukaryota > Metazoa > Chordata > Actinopteri > Siluriformes > Clariidae > Clarias > Clarias laeviceps. The sequence goes on along the minus strand of JAQMYJ010000015.1, from coordinate 14,971,148 downwards.
GGATGCTTGAGAGCATCTACTGTAGAATCCCAAATAAGGTCCAAATATGCCTGCAATTCTTCCTGTCATTTATCAGTTTAATCTACAGTAGTAGCAGAGATTTTAACAGAGTGCTGTATGCAGAACAACTCAAACGCTCACAATTCATCCAGGCATCAGTGATGTGTTCTGATGTGAAGGATAATTGCTGGCATGGGCCACAGTCAGAGACACCTGTTTAGCTGTCCCTATCAAAGCACTCAAGTTGCAAGCCCTGCACATTCTGTATAACTCACCTCTTTCTGCTGGATACAAAGATTTGGCAGCGGTAAAGAAACACAACTGCCTCCCTAGAGACCTCGGAACTATGCCAGGAATAAGTTCCCAGGAGACTCACCTCCACCCAACAAAATACACAATCTGTCTCCACTAGAGAGTCCCATTATGGAGGCAGAGATCAACTGCTAGTAAACTACTACTAAATTGTCATCTAAATGTTCCATGTAAGATACTACTGTACTCAGAAAAGGATCCAAGGGGTCAACCACTTTAGAAAAGTTGAACCTACTGTTGAACCTACTGTTACTATGAAAAGAACCCAATGCTGTTTGGCTCTTAATACTTTGTTTTAAGAATCTACAGAATCCCTTTAAGAGTAAATTAGAGATATAGACTTTTTCCCTTACAAGTGTGTGTTCTGGTCAGTACCGCATTAAATATGGGAAAGTAGAAATATCTGGTACATATTACATACTGTAACATTACTGCATTTGGCAGATGTCCTTATTCAGAGCAACTTGTGTTTTTTATCTCATTTCAATCTGAGCAGGTGAGGGTTCAGGGCCTTACTCAAGGGCCCAGTTGTAGCAACTTGCTGGCGTTGGGGTTTGAACCTGGGACAATCAGTAGTCCAACACCGTAAGCACGCCTGAGCTACCCCTGTCCCATATTAATCATGCAAAATTAATATTAATTAATGCAAAATTAATATTAGGATAAAACATAAAAGCACAGAATAAGTATGCAAAAGTTTGCACAAAAGGCTTTCTTAAACCATTTCATTGATTTATCCTTGGCTTTAATCTCTCCACACAACAGTAAAGAAAGTATTTATGTACAGTATGCATACAGGCTTGGCATTTTTCCAGTTTGTTAGAAAAAGACTGCTTACAAAGGAATGAACAGATATTGGATGAAGCTCGTGCTTGGCTGCAAAGGATCATCATCATCATCATCCCAGGCTAAAGCTGTAATTGGATCAGTGAACCAGCTACGGTCAGTTATACTCACTTGGTGGGGTTGTCCACGGCTGACTTCTTGCTCAAACTTTCCTATAAAAAAGCTCCAGCAAACTACGGAGTTCCAAAAGAAAAAACCTTCCCAATGTCCTTAAATCAATTTGTCTGCAGCTGACCCTTACTTGCTGAATTGCTGCTACCTTCCAGATGTTCATAAGCATCTGTCCTCTGCAGCATAACAAAAATGAACCACGATCCACTGGATGTGAAGGTCAGCCTGGTGTAGCTGTTTCAACCTGTTACCTCCTGGAGTTTAAGAATTAAAGCTGACTGTACAGACTAATTGACTGGGAGATATGAAATCATGAACTCGCCGTAATGCATAACTGACGGAGGGCCGTGATTGTCACTCTGACTGACAGTAGAGAGAGTAATGACACCCTAGCACGTTCGGAGAGATGAGCTCTCTTGTGCTCCTCAACCCAGATGGCCGTGGCATTGTCAGGATCCAAACTCACAATCTCCCAAGAATAGGATGAACACTTGCACCACTCAGCCCCTTAGATTTATTTGTCTCTGGATTACTCTTGGAATCGTCTGTCTGAAAAACGTTCTTTACATTTCTAACATGCATTAAATGTGAAGACTGGATTACACGTTGGTTAGTGAAGAACTGCACACTGGTTATTTGTAGATCAAATAAATGACCTGGAGACTCTGTACACTGATCCTTAACAGTGAAGTCATACAGAGTGTATAATAATGAAACGTTATTAATTATCAAATATGTTTAAACATTGGAGGTGACATGGTGGCGTGACATGTGATGTTGAATCTCCAGGGTCGAGTGTCCGATTGACACCTCAGGTATGTGTGTGTGCGTGGAGTTTGCATGCTCTCCCTCTGCTTGGTGGGTTTCCTCGAGGTACGAGGCTTTCCTCCCACAGTCCAAAGACATGCAGGGTAGGCTAATTTTCATTTCCAAAATTGCCCAAAGTGTGTGTGTGAGTGGCACCCTGTCCATATTGTACCCCTCATTACTGTATGTCCCTGAGTCACCCTGGGATGCAATCCAGGCCTCCCGTGACCCTGTGCAGGATAAGCGGTATAGGGCGTCAATACGATAATAAAACTAAATGAATCTCTCTCCAAATTTAGTAACAATTGTAGAAAAATGTTTGTTCATCATTTGTTATAAGCTCTGTGGCTGCCAGTGAACACCACAACAGTGTACAAGAAAACAAAAGAACACATTTGTAAGTATACCATTATTTTTTACTTGTCACACTCTCATTCTTCCTTCTGTATTAAACCCCCCAAAAAATAAAATAAAAATAAAGTGTGTGCCTGCAGGAAAACAGAGTCCTGGCCTGTAAGAAATGGTGCTGACTTATTTTGGTTTTCGCTTGAAGTCAGGGAAAAAAAAAAAAAAAAAAAAAAAATTGCCTTGGCGTCTGTGCAAAGAGGGCATTTCAGCCAGCAGTAATGTTGACACAGTTATGGACCAGTGTGAAGTTTATCACAGCCCCTGTAAAGTCCCACTGACCATTTTCAGTGCTGGATTAATGATAGGAGACGCTACTGTATATCAGCTTGTGTGAAAAGAATTACTGGCATCTGTGTCATGGCCAATGTGAATGTGCTACAATCTTTCGGCTTTATTTTGGGGGCTTTTAGCTTGTTGTATTTTTAGCATGGTAAATGCGTCCTGTATTGGATTGGGCAGGCAAGTCTTGGCCTTGAAAAACTTGAGGCCTGATCATTTTTATTTTTATAAAAAAATGTTTCATAACCTGCTGCAAAAGCAGAAGAATAATAATCCAACTAAGTAAATTCCTCGTGTAAAGACATATTATTAACTCCCCCTCAACCACTCACTTAGTCATACTCACTCATTCTCTATATCGCTCTTCCTGTACAGGGGTGGGTGAGGCCTACTGTGTCTCAGGGGACTTGAGAAAACAAATATAATAGAGAGAACAGCATAAACAGGTGAGTAAACACTCATTCTGATATTATTCACAATGATGTAATGATGCTCTATTAGTTGAATGGTAAGATAGCAAGATCCTACGTAATCATTCAAGTGATAATGATGCCTAGTGCTTGCAACGATCTCTGCACTAAACCCAACAAACTAACTTTTTAAACACACTCATGATGCCACACGGACATGGTGCAATTATCACATTTATTCACAGAACTCACTCTGTCACTCTTTCGTCTATACAGTATACCGCTTCATCCTTTATACGGGGTAACAGGGTAACAGTCTCAGGAGACTTAGGGTACGAGGCTGTGTATGCCCTGGACAGGGTGCCAGTCCATAGCATGGCACACGCATACACATACACACACTCACACACTTCATTTTAGTAGCCTAACCTGCATGTCTTTGGAATGTGGGAGGGTCAGGGGTAGCTCAGTGGTTAAGGCATTGGACTATGGTTTGGAAGGTCCCAGGTTCGATTCTCAGGACCACCAAATTGTCCCTCAACTGCTCAGGTGTATAATGATATAAAAATGTAAGCTGGATAAGGGTGTCTGCCAAATGCCTAAATGTAAACCTACCAAGCACGAGGAGAACATGCAAACTCCATGCACACAGACCTGAAGTAGGAATCGAACCCGGGCCAGTGACAGTGCTTAACACTAAGCCGCTGTGCCATCTGCTCACAGAGCTGTTTCAGTGAAAAAAAACAATGTGCTATGGTATGCATCAGATCATGTTCTTGTTCATTTTAAAAAAGTCCTATATATACCTAGCTTAAGACGATTTTCAGTGACTAGAATGATTTTTGGTCAACAGTCAGTTGTAACGTTGGAAAGATTTCGAGAGTATCATTATTCTGAACGTTGGATAGATGAGGCATATAAGGAAATTTACATCGATCAGTCGAAACATTAAAAACATGAACCCCACCAAAGTTTTGGGTTCTCCTTGTGACACTTGCATTGGCTCATGAAGACATAAGTTCTTCAACTAGGAGGCAGATTTTATTTCATGGTGTTATCCCTGTTGTTTCAGTGTGTTGCTTTTGGTTACATCATACGGTCTACAGAATTCACTTGTGTATATACTAATAAGCCACATACAGTAAGATTAGATAATGTATAACCTGCAACTCTAGTCACGTTATTTACATCTTGTTTTGTCCTTGTGAAATGTTAGATGTTGGAAAAACAAGAAGGCAATTGAAAGTCTGTGCTCTAGTAAGAGATCTGATATCAATTGATCAGTTGCAACATCTCACTACAAAAAATGCCAAAGATGTGGATCTTGATTTTGCTATCAAGATGCCAAACCTGGCCTTCTTATAATATCTTTAACATTTTGAAATGTGTATGATGGCTCATGGCAAAACAGTGGCGTAGTGGTCAGCACTGTCGCCTTGCACCTCTAGGGTCCGGGTTCGATTCCTGTGATGGGTCTGCATGCATAGAGTTTGCATGTTCTCCCTGTCTGTGGTTGGTTTCCTCTCACAGTTCAGGTAAGGCTCACTGGTGTGTGAGTGTGTCAATGTATGTGTGCCCTGTGATGGCCTGGCACCCTCTGCCACAATTCTCTTGTATACAGCATAAAGTGGTATAAAGTCACAACATTTGATTAAATGTATCAATGTGTATAAGAAGTGTGTACGTGTGCAATGATGCAAAGTAATCATGTGTATATATAGTGTATATAATCTGGTTTTATGAGTTTTAATGTATTTTGATTGATCTCTTACCTTTGTTTGAGTGGTGTGTGCTTTTGTTCATTAGCATTATTAGTACCATCCATGTTGGTCACAGGTGATGAGGAAATGTGGTGAGTGAAATATAAGCTGCTTACACTGAAGAAGGTTCTAATGTTGAAATGTATGTGTTTTGTAGGCAGCCGTGTGAGTTTTAAAAACGAATTAATAAAGAGTGGAATTAGTTGCATCCTTCATAGTACAGAAGGTTTTTGTTTGTTTGATTGAATCTCCTGCTGAGCGCACCTGACTCGTACCTCAGTCTCAGTTGTATGGTTGAACATAACAGCTCAACTCTTACTTCCTAATCAATTAGTACTCATCTGCTTGAAATTATACACACTTCTGTGCCATAGTGTGCTGCTGCATTAGTATTTCAGTAGGTACGGTGGCTTAGTGGTTCGCACTGTCGCCTTGAACCGCCAGGATCTGGGTTCGTACCTTGGGTCTGTGTGCATGGAGTTCGTGTGTTCTCCAGTGCTTGGGGGGTTTCCTCCGGGTACTCTAGTTTCCGTCCAAAGGCATACAGATTAAGCTAATTGCCGTTCCCAAATTGCCGGTAGTATGTGAATGGTTGTATATATATTTGTGTGTGTGTGTGTGTGTGTGCCTTGCAATGGATTGGCACCCGGTCCAGGGTGTACAGTACCAATAGGTCTCCTCGGATAGGCTCCATGCCCTGTGACCATGAACACAGGATAAAGTGGTATAGATAATGAGATCCATCTATCTATATATTTTTCCAAAAGGTTGCAACAACCTACAAGTTAATGTATGTAATTTAAAAGCCGTGGCAAAATATCATTTTATTAAAGATAAATATACTATTGCTACACAGTGGTTATTTTTATATTAAAATTTTTTACATTTCAATACTTTTGCATGCATCTTTGTGCCTTTGCAGACTTGCACAGTACTGTACTGTACATATCAGAATAAATATCTCAACTGATCTGATTGTATGTATTGTACGTGAGTGAAACACAGGGAGAGAGATAGAGGGGGATGGCGAGAGAGCCTAAATCTAAAAGGAAATGTCTTTTCATTGAATAAATACAATTCCATCCTTTTATTTCCTTGTCAATCCATCTCAGAAAGGCTGTAAGGATAAATGTCATAAAACAATCCTGCTATCCATCCATCTCTGCCGTCTACCATTCAACACAGCTGCCAATCATGCTAGCAGTTCCTTCTTTCCATGGAGACTGACAGCTTTAAGAAGGCATCAACAAGTGACTGAAAAACTGGGTTGTTAAAGAGTGACTCACCCTAAAACCAATTCAAAAGTTCCGTCAAACTTTGTGAATTCAGAGACGAGCTTTGGGCTGAGTTAAGAGCATAATGTGCTTTTTCTATGTAGCGTACTAGTTCCTTTGTTTCCAACCAGCACTTCTAGAATATATCGATTCGGTCAACAAAGCTGCCGTTCTGGAACAAAGCAACGTGCCGGGCAATCTCTTTTCCCATTAGACATGTGCTTTAATTAGTGACACTAGCATATAACACGCTTCTGTACACATATACATGAGGGGTTTGCATTGCACACCTCATGGTTCCAACACTCAGCTCATACTCCACATAAATCATGATAATAAGCAGAACTTATTATACATTTGAATAGCAAAAGCTACTGTCTCACTGACTCCATAATATTGATACAGGCTGTTATAGAAAGAGCAAGATTGGGGCAACAAAAAAAGGGATGCACTGTACAGAATTCATACAGCACTTAATATTCTGGATTTATTGCAGCATGGGTTACTTAGTTGAGATTTTTGTTTAAAATGCATTTCTTTGATATAGAACATTACCTGACATGTTTTTCATCCTAGGACAGACATCACTAAATGGTGGGCCGTGGTCCGGATCTGGACCAAATGACAGTTCTGTCTGGACCCTGCTGCTTTTCTAATAAATGAGTATAATTAATATACCAGGAATCTAGAGCTTTTTTAACTTGAGGTGGGCACGGCTATACAGTATGTGTCACTCAACAGAGCCAATCAATGCAATAGAGTATCGTGTATGGAGAGTGTGTGCGGAAGAAACAGAAACAAAAGTGCGACAGAGCGTGGGTTTCTCCAAGAAAAGGAAAGCAGAATATGAAAACCGAACCTTCAAAGATGTATGTATATGTAGTTTAAAACCAGTGTGTCTCATATGCTCTGAAACCATGGCCGAAACTGCAGTAACATGAAGGGTCACTCACTCACACATCATCTATACCGCTTTATCCTGTATTCAGGGTCCTAGAGCCTGTCCCAGGAGTCTTAGGGCACGAGGCATGATACACCCTGGACAGGGTGCCAATCCATCGCATGACACACACATACACACTCTGGGCAATCCATGCAGAGACAGAAATCGCAGAAATTGAGCCCAGCCGGGAATCGAACCCGGACCCTGCAGGTGCAAGGCGACAGCGCTAACCACTACACCACCGTGCCGCCGAAGGGTCATGCAGTTAAAAATAATGAAACATGAACGTGAATGCCAATTACTGTACATACCACTTTCTTACATTAAATGGTAAACCAGTCTTTTCTGTCCAGTCTAATTCATACGCATGTGTTATTGAAAACAACAATTCATTCGTTCATTTAATGTACCATTTATCCTGTTCATGGTCAGGAGACTTCAGACATGTGGTGGGTCAGAGTGCCTATCTACCGCAGGACACACACACACTCATTCACAGACTAGGGGCAATTTTATGCACGCCAACTCTGCTTTGTCTTGGGACTGTGAGAGGAAACCAGAGTACCTGAAGGAAACCCTCCAAACACAGGGAGAACATGGAAACTTCATGCAAACAGACCTGAGGCAGCAATCAAACCTTTGACCCTAAAAGTGCAAGGCGGACCGGACCACTACTCCAGTACGCTAGACTTTACAGATAATCAATGCATTTACAGGAGTTCACACACTATCTATTTTATTCTACTCTACTCTCATACTAACTAACAGAATTATAACAGAAACCATGCCAGGGAGAGAAAACTAAATATCTCCTTGTGTGACTGTAAAGTGTACTGGTGGACATAAATCGCAACAATGGCGAGCCACATATGAGAGTGAGTCACTCTGTCTGTAGAATTTATTTGAATTGACTTTTCCTTGCTTTTCAATACACTTTGTCCATCTCTCAACAGGCTTTCGTATTCCCTCATTAAGTCTTTTAGGGCTGAGGTACGAGCCACGAATGCACTGCTGTCTTCACTTCTTCATCAGATGTGGTGGGTCAACAGGTGGGTCACGACCCAGTGTTTGGGAACCAATGGTCTAGATCAATGTAAGTGAATTGTTACAAGGATGTCCTTCTTGGCACTAATTTTTAAGCCGGAATAACCCTTAAAATATTAAAACTGAAAGAAGCTTTAGTAGAAGAACTATAGTATCTCAGACACTTGATCTTGCTATGATCTTAATCCTGACTGGATTTTGGATACATTTTGTATCACTTTATTGGACGGTTACGATCATAATGCCACATACTGTGGATCCTACGAACATTCACCCAGTGGTTCTTGAGATATCCTACTTAAAAAATCAGGACAGGATGTACTGTATATATATATGACTTGAAAATGTAATACCTTCACTATAAACCTAACACCCATGTAGTGCTATATGGTGAACAGGAAATGTCAACTGTTCCTTCCCTGCTTCTGGTATAGTGTCCTGACTTCTTCTGTCCTGACTTCACCTGTGGACACTGCCAATCATATAGGTTCCAAAAGTTCTCGATTCTTACTTCTTAGCAACTAACTGGCACAGTTTTAACAACGTTCCCTCTTTTATTCATTCGTCCAGCTTCAGTAACTGCTTTATCCTGATCAGGGTTGTGGGACTCGCCCTGGGATCATTGAACGCAAAAAGGGAGAAATCAATCAGGACTCTCATTGCAGGGCGAGCACACACACACACACACACACACACACACATTGAGCAGCTGATCCTGTTTACTTACATAAACTATTCTGCTTATGCACGAAGCAAATACTGTATATTTTATGGATTTCTCTTCTGTAAATACTGTACGATATAAACATGCACATACTCTGTATCCTGTATATACATGTACATACAGTATATCCTGTTCAGCATGTTATGTTCTTAAAATTCCCTTATTGTTTTACATAATGTATATTTGCCTCATACATCCATTTATAATATCTACTGCACCTGCCATACATAAGGCATCCAAACTGCACATTAAACCCTAATAATCATTCGTTATTTATTGTAAATATATGTAAATGTAACTTTGCACTTCTGGTTAGACGGTTTGGATTTGTGTATTTACTTAATGCCAATAAAGTTAAATCTGATTGAATCTAATAAGATGTGATCATTAACAAAAGTCAGTATTTCTGTTACAGCATAACCATAAACCAAATGTTGTGACAATAAATAGCAACAGTGTTTAGCAAGTGTATATCTATTATTGTTAATTTATCTAACCTCATGACAAATAACATGACCATATGATATAATCCACAGCATGTAGACATTCTATGTTTTCTCTTTTTCTATCCTCAGCTCCTTCTTTCCATCCTCCAGTCTGACCCCCGGGTTTCCATGACAATGTGAGGGTGGTTCCATAGACTGCTGTTAAATAATAAATACAGTTTGAGTTTTGAGATTACTTACAGTATAAGGCTACTGAAAACGACCGTTGGCTTCTTATGGAACTACAGCAGCAGCTGAATTATATGTCTAAAAGCCAATGTTTGGGTCATAAAGCACTCTTCAGTTGGAGGAGAAAGCACTATTAAGATAAATATTCTCTCTCTCTTTCGATCCCATCTCTTTTTTCTCGATTTCTCTCTCTCTCTGTGGGCTCTCACACATGGACAGTTTGACAGTCTTATTTACAGAGTGCTCTCTTTCTCCATACTTACAGCTGCTAACTGCCACTATCACTCTTTTTGGAAAATGCAGAGATCTATCAATCAAAAGAATGAGAGAGAGATGGAAAGAAAAAAAATAATAAAACCCAGGAGAGAGAAGGGCTGGCGATCAATGTATTCTGCCAAGCCTCTCAGCTCTGATAAGATCTCTCTGTGAGCTGTAGTGTTTAATTAGCCAAAGGAAACTGTGCGGAATTAGCCAAAGGAAACATAAAAATGTGCGCAGAAAGGGTGTTTTAAACACACAATACTTAATGGAATATTACTACTACTACTACTAATTATTATTATTATAACATATGCTAACTCTGGGAAGGGATCGAACCCTGTTAATTTGTTCCCAAACAATGTGCAGATAATGAGGCTACAAAAACATGTTTACTGTTATATAGGCTCAATGTTCAAGTGTAAAAATCCAAAAATCTATTTAAAAAATATCAAATCATACAAATGATCTCATTGAGAGGAGAAAGAGAGAAAGAGAGAGAGAGAGAGAGAGATGTGTCTATCTATAGATACAGTATGTGGGAGCATTCCTCTATTAAGTCTCTTGATGTAATAACCTGGCCATTCAGTACATTCAGGTAGTCAGCTGACTTCGGTTTATTGCCACACAACTAGCAACAAAAGTTGCTGAGCAACTGAAGCAACCCCAGATAATAACCGTCTCCAGAGGCTTGTACAGTGGGCACTATGCATGATGGGTTGCATCGATTCATGTGACTCCCTTCTTTGAACTCAACAAACCACATGACAGTTTTTCTATTGATCCAAAGTCCAATCTTTATGCTGCCTAACACACTGAGACCTTGTTTTCTGACTAGATTCAAATGATTTTCTCACGGCCACACAGCTGTTTAGTCCCAATACTGTGAGTTACTGCTGCACATGGAAATGCTCTTACTTTCAGCTGTGATTTCTATTGTTGATCTTTTTTATGATCCAACTTCAAGTGTTTAGTAATCACAATTGCTGATTTTTTTTTTCTTAAAACAATTTTTACTAATGTGTTAGTGGGCTCTTATCAGCCCAATAATTTGAAGTTTCTCAAATTTGGACTTATTTAAACTTTTTTTTATTTATTTTGTTGGCAATGTACAAGTGCTTCTATTCAAACTGTATAGCACTATTTTGGGGTTTCTTCATGAATTCTCTAGTTATGTCCCAGCAACTGGTGTACATACAACTGTAAAAAATTTAATTTTTGAATAAATGTATACAGTACATGGACTGAAGTTCCTCATGCGTTTCTCATGCTCAGTGTTCCTGAGCCAACTTCCACATCCTACACAACCTAGACCAGGATAAAGTGTTTTCTAAAAATAAATGAATGAATTTCTTACTTTTCTGGAAGGACATTTAATACAATAAATCTGTAATGAAGGTGTCTATGAAAGGGTCTATACATTTTAAAGGAATGCTTGGCCACAAAAGCTTAGGGCATCCTGCTTCAGGCCAACCAGCTGTGTCCTTGACTTATGACATCTCAGTTAATATTGTTAAGCTAATTTTGGTAGTCTTATTAAACATAACACATTCATCACTTAGCTTGATTTCTTTTAAAGACAGGTGTTGTTAAGCAAACTCGATGGGCACATGGCTAAATTGGGGACGTGTGATCTTAAAGTTTATTTTCAGTATGAATAATTGGTCATAAAAATGCAGTCTATTTTAAAAGCTACTGTTTAACAACTGCATCGTTATGTTTATTTCATGCTAGCTATGATTAGAGAGCTTTGTGTTATATGGGGCTATTTTCAGTAGGGGTGCCTATTTTTATTGTATTTTTAGAAGCGCAAAAACTGGGGTCAGCCCAGTGGAGGGAAGAATCAGCCCAATCCCTCCTCCCCACCAGGAATGATGTGCTATTACTTTTCTTAGAAATTCAACCAACTAGGAGCCCTCAGTTAAACAGACTCCTTTGAAATTTTATTAAAAAGTTCAGCTGGGTCTTCCGAGCGTAAGAGAATGATCTCTACCTCACTGCAAAACGCACTGTATTTGAGTCGCAAACTACTTTGCTCCCCAGACTCAATCCTCGCTCGTTCTTGGCCTGTTGGAAAACAAGACATGTCACATCAAAGGGCTAAAAAACTGTACTCTACTACTTTGGCAAAAATCATGTTGATCATACATAATGAACCCCTTCAAAAATTGTCCTGAATTCACTGCAAAAATCACTCCATATACTACAATAGAGTTTCGACAATGGACACACTGATTCAGCAAAAAACCTCCTCCGTCTCTCCCCGTTGCGTGTTCATTTTCGCACACACATAGAGCCAGTTCTCCTGCCTTGTTTGCCCTTTAAAAGCAGAAGACTGGTCAATGTCCTTTGGGAGCTATGAAAGGCTGTTTGGGAATGAATTTTGTCATAAGAATCCATTCACATTTTATACTCTAGCTAGAAAAAAACAACAACTTTTTGACCACTTTGAATAAACTTTCATCCTGCTCTCAATTTTAAATTACACACATACTTGAGATTCCACAAATTTGAAGCCCTCTCTCAAACTGTCTAAGAACCATGACTCTAGCGCCTACATTTTACGAAATATAAGTAGAAGAAACACAAGAGGCAGCAGCGAGTGGCCCAAGCCACGCCCCTTAACTCATAAACACATTTCCTGAAATCACAGGCAATATACAGACTAATAACTTTGAAACCATATGGGCTAAATTTTCCATTTTCAGCCATTTTCAGAATTTGCAGAGGAAAAGCAGTGCACCATTGTGCCCTTAGTTCACTACAATAGGAATGGTCAAGTTTGGTTTTATTGATTTATTATCATCATTATTATTATTAATATTATTACTATTATCCTTATTGTTCTTCTTAATATTATTTACATTTTATTCAGATATTAAACTGCAAAGAGCAACAATACTTTTTTTCTGTTTGAATGTTCTTATTTTATCTTTTTTTTTTTGGCCTCTTGTAGCAAATGTTTTCCCGTTATTGGCAATTCATTAGAATTCTGGGTTTTGTTTGCAGTCTTGCTTCACCCTCTGATTATCTGAAAAAAAAAGATCTATGTGGTAATTATTTTTTGTAGTAGATTGGGAGTGACTGATTTTCTCTTACCCATTTCACTATTAAACCCCTAAAATAGACGGAGAATCAGACGCCTGTATAAAGTGAACCATTTTGACATTTTCATTTTGTTGTAGCTAATGTAATGTAATCATGGTGTGTGCAGTGTAAATATGAAATGTAGTGATCTTGCATTTATTCAATTTGACCATGGCTCAAGACATGCTTTATAAGGAAATGTGCATTACATCTTGAATAAGTAATGCTACTTAACAATACATTACTTACAATACATTACATATGTCGAAAATAAAAAATATTCAAATTTTTGAAAGCAGATGTTTTAAGATCATGACTCCAAATAGCAGTGTCCACACCTAGAACTATACTGGGAGTGAGAATCATAAGTGATTTTACCTGGGAAGTTGATAATTCTATTTAGGTTGATATAAGTATTGTCTGCTCTCTCACTTTCTGTCTGTATCAAACATAAATTCAATTTCATCTTCTTGCTATTTCTATTCCTCTTTCATACACTACATATCACACAGCTACAATCCCTTGCTCATTCCTCTCCTCATGCTCTTCACAGAATCAAGAAATAAGAGAGTGTGTGTGTGTGTGTGTGTGTGATCATTATGGCGTGTAAGTATCGTGGAAGAAACAGCTGGTGACTTATCACATTTACACCAATCAGTCATTCTAGTTGTGGTGTCTGGCACTGGGATGTTAGTGGCAGATCCTTTTGGTTGCACTGGGATGTTAGTGGCAGATCCTTTTGGTTGCACTGGGATGTTAGTGCCAGATCCTTTT
>JAQMYJ010000015.1:14907472-14932343 GCA_030014305.1 Clarias laeviceps | reverse complement strand
AGCGCATGCGTGATACATGATACTCGGTACTCGTAAACCAAGACTTGTTCGTTTTCCAAGTCAAAATTAATTAAAAAATTTTGCTCGTCTTGCGAAACACTCGCAAACCGCGTTACTAGCAATCCGAGGTTTCACTGTATTTTTGTTGTTTTTTTGCTGGATGCAGGCCAATAATCTGACCCCTCTTAAACACATTAACAGCTTTTCCAAGATCACAAGAGATTTCTTGAGAAATGAGAAGCTACCAGTGATGGGAAGTTTGGATCATTTTAGTGACTCGGTCCTTTGAATCTCACTCATCAAAATGAACGAATCTTTTTTGAGTCATTTAGTTCATTTTGTTCTTTTAAACAGAAATAAAATAAAATGTTACAAAAGTAAAATCTTTTGAATCTGTTGCACTGCATAGCGTCTATGGGAGTCATGTGACGAAAGAACGAATGATTCGGAACAAAAGACTCAAAGGTAACTACTCATTTCTGTTTCCTGTTCATAACCTACGGAGGTTTTGCGATGCTTTGTGTCGCCCAGTAGAAAAAGAACAAATCACTCTATGAGACTATTCGTTCTTCTGAGTCATGTTAAAGACTCTAAAAGAAATGTTGCCAGCTGAAACATATTAATCATTGCAGTAATTATTAACTAAAGGCCCATATGTATTTTCCTTTTTAAATTCAAACAGGGAGGTTAATAACCATTTTTATTTTATATTCAATGTTCTCCAACACCTTTGCACGTCATATTACACTGTCATCCCAACGACTGTTGATAGTACAGTACATTATACAAAACTGTTAATCACATATGAAAAACTGTGAGTTTCGACTTTTATTGTACAGTATAGGAGCCATAAAACATTACTTTTGTGTGACATGTGGCCTCTCCAAAAACAGACAAAAATCTTTTTTTGGTCTTATTTACAAAGTAAAATATGCTTTTACATGCATGCATTTTTTTTTCTCTTTTTTATTTTTGTCCATGGGATCCCAGTCACAATGCACAAATCTAGCCTCAACCCCGTTATCTTATCTCAGCGCCTGATAATAAAATTGACTTGCCAAGTATCTAAAAAGATAAAAATAAACAGATTAGCAAACTAAAATGGATTTTTTTGGTGAATGTGACAGATTCAAGAAACTCTTCTATATAAGCTGTAACGTTACAAAGCAGCTGGTTTCAGTTACCAAGCTGGGAGGAAATGTTTCTGCTTTTAAGGATAAATGCCTCAATCTAACACAACATCATAAATAAAAGCAGGAAGGCAAAGATTGACTGCAGTGGTGTTAACCTCACTCTCTGCCTACAGGTAAGACATTCACTGCAGTGAGCAAAATCTCTAACGTATTGATCTGCACACATACTCTGGCTACAGACCTACTTTCACCACTGCCATACTGCTTCAGGCATTTAAAAAAAAAAAGTTACAATTATTAATCACATCATTTTGTTTTTTTTAAACATTAAACAATAAAATATTATTATGTTTTGTATTTTTAAATTAGATTTTTGATTTTATATATAAGCCATACTTGTTTTATAGTGTTTTGTGATTGTGTTTGAAGTGGTCGATATTTTGTCAGTGTTTGCATCAGGCAATTGTCAAATACACTGTTTTGTAGAGTGCGTGTGATAGCGATAGTGTGTTAGAGAAGAGGCAGAACAGATGTTCAAGATCTGTTTTGTAGCTGCAATCATTTTACTTACATTCATAGCGCAAAGTTTCATTTCAAGGTTTCACTGTTGTGCTACATGAAATGTCTAGCACACGCTGTATTCTTGTGTAACATTTTCATTTTAGCTACGTTTTGTTTCATTTCAGCTACGTTTTCTGGCGGCATATATCTTAATGGTTATCACTGTTGCCTTGCCATGCCAGGTCCTGGGTTTGATTCCTGCGTTTGGTCCATGTGCATGGAGTTTGCAAATTATCCCTGTGCTTGGTGGGTTTCCTATGCGTTCTCCAGTTTCCTCCACAGTCCAAAGATTAGGCTAATTGGCATTTCCAAATCATCCGTAAATGGTCCTCTGGAGAAGGAAATGGCCACTCCAGTACCCTTGCCAAGAAAACCCCAAGCCTGGCATGTTATAGTCTGTGAGGAGTCGGGAACAACTAAACAAATAAAAGTTTCGTGGAGACTCTTTCCAATACACGGTTACAGCAAATAAGTGAATACAGTTTCCACTTATGTCCACTAGTGTCATGCACACTCGGTCCGCGACCGGCACTAGGACCCGGAAGTAATACGGTCGCGAACCAGGAAGCATAAAAGGAGACAAGATGGCGCAGCACATCGCTCAGTCATTGAGTTCGCCCATGCCGCTTCAGATTCGTTCACCGATTCGTGAGTACTCACTTTCTTGGGTTTGCTTTCAGATTGAGTGTGTGTATATAGGACGTGGGTTAGATTGTGTCTTTCCCTTGCTCCCCATTTGTGAGAGTCCTTAGACTAAATCGCGTGATTATCCTGCCTATTCGTGTCATTCCGCGTTTGGGTTTACCATTCACGCTACAAAGGGCTAACCGCTAAAGCTACGTCTTCTGGTCACCTCAGGTTAGTTCTTGACAACTAGTCCTTATTTAGTTATATGTTTGCCATCAATTAATAGTGGGTACTTAAGAGGACCATAAAGACTCATAAAAGGAGGCTCTGAACCAAATCAGTAGTAAGTGGTCAGCAGTGGTCAGAAGCGCTCAAAAGATTTGCAAGTGCAGAAGCAAAAAGAAGAACGAGAGGGCAAGGTTTTTTGGAAACTAATTGAAGTAGAGCATTTTGCAAGAGGACAAGATGATTGGAAAAGGGAAGAAAACAGCTATGCAAGCTTTGCAAAGACCACTGACATTGAGCAAGGTCATGACAGTAGTAGAAAGAAAAAAAATCTGAGGTACCGTAAATGTTTAGTGCCTGCGGGTGCTGAAACTTCAATGAGAGGTCATTCTAAAATGATGTGATAGACACATGGATGCCAGGCTTTTGGGAAAAAACATTATAGTCATAGTGTTTCTTAAATGACAAAGCAATACAAGGAAAAGCTTGAAAAAAGGCGATTAGAAGGAATATTAATCTAATTTACACCTCCGAGGCTGACAGGGAGAGGTTCCGGCCACTGCTTCACAGCCAGATGTTCTGGGATTAATAGAGTGAATAACACTGATGAGGTGTAACTCTCAGAAAAGGATACTGAAGTTGGTCTGCTGGCGTTGTGAAAGATGCAACAGGTGGTATTCCAGCACCCATGCATCAGTGTTGAGTAAAGTAATAGGTTTATATATTTGTTGGTGATTTGTAGACCTGTCAGCTGTGTTGCTGTGGCTGAATTCAGGTAAACAGGAAAAAAAAGGGGTTTTCAATAAAATAGTATTTTTCTGCCTATAACATAATTCAATTTTTACATTCCGTAACCAGATTAGAAAATGCTAAACTTTACTTATAGGGTGTGCAAATGCGAAACCTATTTCACCTAAGAAACAATTAACTTTTGAAAATTTCACAATGTGAGGGATTTTATCATTGCTTTCAAGTTTCAACTTGGATAGTCAGTGTTCGTAATAATACTAATACACATTCAGAACATATCTAATGCTATCGAGGTGAGTGTATTCTCAAAAAGAACTGCAGAAGTGAGGCTCTCAAACCTTCTAAAAATGTACAGTATTTGCAAACTGACACGCACAAACATTCTCCAAGAAAACACATGTCTTACTATAGTGAACACACACACACTCGTAGACATAAAGAGTATCTGTGAATCCCTGCAGGGAACTAGGTCAGCTCAGACAACATGCAGGTTCAAGAGTGACAGCCAGAGAGAGAGAGAGACAGAGAGCGCGAGAGGGAGAACACAGAAGACAAGCAGAACATGGAGAGACAAGAACACAGAAGACAAGCTTCAGTGAAGACAAAAATAAATATATATATATATATATATATATATATATATACATCTTGAGTGACAGAACACCAACAGGCCACTTCTAACATATTTCCACAGAGAATGACCAAATATTACACCCACTGAAACAGACACGGTACAAACAAACAGCGCCAGCTGGGAGCGAAGGGGCATGAGCACAGCTCTGATGAGGGGAAGGTAAAATTGACGTGAAATGTGGTTTGAATTCCGCTCATGTCTGCTGGCTTCAGTCTGGTGCTTGAAGCTCAGAGAGAATCTCCTCATCAACTCTTGTAATGACCTCACAGACACACACCGCTGCTTCCCAACACCTGCAACACACACATCACACACCCCCATTCCAGCCTCTTCCTCAGTGGAAGTGTGTGTGTGTGTGTATGTGGAATAAAACTTCACTGCATCTTTCCTAATGCTTACAGATATTAGGTCTAGGCTGAGACCATGGTGAGGGCTCTCGTTTGTCGAGGTTTTCCAGGTGGGAATCCCAACAATGCCGCTAACATCTGTAGCCAGGCACCACAGAAGAAAAATTTGCCATGCTCTCTGGGTAGCAGATGATGCCAGGGCAGTTCGAATAAATGCTGTGGTTATCTTTAGGTGCCTTTCTGAAAGCATGTGTTTGCCCCACCCTCCTGGGTAACGCTATAATACACTTGGCTTAAAATATTATTATTATTATTAATTACTTGCATAAGTATTTATAACGGAATACTGTATATTAACAGTTCATTGTAATTGTAGGCCAAATAGTATTTGCCTTTTTACACCTACTCCTCGTGACTTTCTTCATGTTAAACTTTCCGTCTTTGGTGCATTATTTTAGTGAAAACCAGAGTTCACCCACATCTGGGAGAACCATTTTTTCACAGGAAAATTGTATAACAGGATATTAACCATTTCATACAATCCTGTTGTGATCATGCTCGGTTATTGGCATTATTATATACTTGCACGTTCCACTGACTTTATACGTGTTGCCACTACACAGTAATTGCCCAGTTACACACACACACACACACACACACACACACACACACACAAAACATGTAACATTCTACCATTTTTCAATATTGATTGCTTGAAATGCACAGGAAATAAATGACTACTAGTGATCAATAAACATGATCGGATCATTTATGTGTGTGCCCTGCGATGGATTGGCACCCTGTCCAGCGTGTATTCGCCTGTCTAAAGCGGTATAGATGATGATGATGAGTGATACACATTTATAGTAAATTAAAGCTACTTCAGATATTAGGCTGTACTATGTATGTATGGCTGTTACAGGGCAATTAACAGTGCTGGATCTACTTTAAATGTGATGACTGCGCGTGAGGTTTAGCGATGGGGCAAAGCTGTCAGTAAGAAACTCATACCCAACCACACCTCATCACTTGTGGAGACACAGCCTCAAAAACACTCTAAAAATGCCAAAAGATCCAGAAATCAATTCTTTATGTGTGAGAACATGATTTAAATTCAAACCTAACATTGCTTTTACCTACACTGCGTTTTTGTTTTTAGATATCCTGATATGCCATTTATTTACATTTTCTCAACTGGTGTTGCCACTGTGTGCAAATCAGCAAACTGGCATACAAAACAGATTAATAAATTAAGCTCATAAAAACTAGCTTAGCCCACAAAACCCACCCAAAAGAACACAATTACTAATCACATTACAATTGTAAAGCTGTAATAGCATGCAGTGCTTCTAGATGTATTCTGTGCTTGTAGACAGTTCTGTGCCAAACACATCTCTAGGTGATATAATTCTATATCAGATTTTCTCGATTCATTTGGTTTATTTCCCAATCTTCGACTCGTGATTGTACATGGTCGACAGCACCAGGCACACCTTCTAATTCAATGTGTTTTTTTTGTTTAGTAATTTATTTTCTACATTCAAGAACATGGAAGTGAAATGCAATTGTCAAGAGCATTCGCAAAATCCATCAAGCACCATGATGAAACTGGCGTAGATGAGCCTTAGTGGCTGCCCATGAGCCTGTCACCATCTAAACTGGTATATAATTGATACTGTTATTCAATTCCCATGGTCATGGTGTTAATGTTGTGGCATATAGCTAGATATACATTTTTGGATGTTCCCAAGTGTATCCAATGCAACAGAACCAAGAAAAGCAAATGGAATAGGACATTAATAAATGTATGGTTAGCTTATTGATTCAACCCCTACACTAAGTAACATGCAAGAAAGCAGATGGCAGCAGTCTTTCAGCACCACAGTGAACACAGTTGTGTTGCTAACTAACATTATTTACTCACTCATCTTCTATACCACTTTATTCTGTACTCAGGGCCGTAAGGGGCCTGGAGCCCGTCCCAGGAGGCCTAGGGAACAAGGCGGGGCACACCCTGGACAGGGTGCCAATCCATTGCAGGGCACTCACACATCACACACTCATTTCACACACTACGGGCAATTTGGGAACGCCAATTAGCCTAATCTGCATGTCTTTGGACTGTGGGAGGAAACCGGTGTCCCCGGAGGAAACGCATTAAGCACGGGGGGAACATGGAAACTCAAAAACACAGCAAGGCTTCCTTTCATTTTTTGGAACAAGATTTCCTTCATTGCTGAGTGATGTTAGTTATACCTGATTAATGTATGTAAACTTGATACCTTAGGAACGGTTTATATACAGTACAGCACTTTCCATGAGCCACCAATTAACTGTCTATGTGCACATATGCACACACGTAATAGGTGCTCTCCCTGCACTTAAAAAAAAGAAAAACACTACCTCTTCCGGTCTAAAATAGCACAGACCTTGACAAATTGTAGTCATCTTAAAAAGGAGAGAGAGTGTGAGAGAGAGAGAGTCATACTGTATGCTCAGTTCGGGGCATGTGCAATGTCAGGGACACTGTTCAGACCTTCGCATCCTCATAATTACCTCCATAGTCTCAGTGACTCAAACTGTACACTTCATATTAGTGTATGTAGGCAGGTAAAAATAAAAAAAGTACAATCAAAATCCAATTTTAGTGCAGTGACTAATACATTTTGCTGTTTTACACAATAAAGATGTACTTAATTATCCCTTAACCTCCTGAGGCCCAGACTCTACTGCTGTGTACGTTGCAATATCTACTTATTGTTTCTCCTCATTAGCACCTGATAACTATGAGCCTAATTCTAACAGGAATACATCTGGCAAAATAATTATAATAACTGTCTTCGTATGAGGATAGCACAAGCATATATATTCTAGTCAATTCAATTCTATTTAATTTGTATAGCACTTTTAACAATGGTTGTCGCGAAGCAGCTTTACAGAATCAAAAGAGAATTATGGAAATGTGCGTATGAAATGTGAGAAAAAGTGTATGAATTAAAATGATCAGATTGTCCGTGATGAGCAAGTCGAGGGCGACGGTGGCAAGGAAAAACTCCCTGAGATGGCAATAGGCAGAAACCTTGAGAGGAATCAGACTCAACAGGGAACCCATCCTCATCTGGGTGATAACAGATAGCAGGGATTGTTGTACAGTCACTCTGTGTGTTAGGCAGCTATACAGGCAGTTAGGCGATATACTGCATAGACAACTTGGGAGAAAATTTCATGTCCTCATAGGAGGACATTCTGGTCTTAGTAGGTTAATCTATACATCATTTATAACCCAGACAGAGTGTCATTGTTTGCCCGGCATATAAAGCAAGATAAAATAAAATAATAAAACTGAAAAAAGATAAAGATGCCAGACACTACTTGTATACAGCATCCAGGTAAAAGAAGGTATTTTTTGTTTTCCAATGCACGCAATTAAAAGTATTATGTAAATATATATGTATATATAAATTAATTTAAAATGTACAGTGAAATATCCTCTCTATTACAATAAAGGTATGTCTCTGACAGCACCACTCCCTTTTCTGTTCCAGGGAGAGACAGTGTGAGACGCTGTCATACATCCATGCCCACACATACACACACACACACATAGACACTCCTACACTGCAATTCATACATCTTTAGGGTTCTGTAACAATATTATGACCTGAGAGAGAGATAGAGAGAGATAGAGAGAGAGAGAGAGAGAGAGAATTTCATTTAGGAGCGGGATGACATGATATGCCATATCGTCTCTCAGACAATTGCTGAGGCTCATAAGTCCTCTCCATCCCCTGTTAATAATTCAAAACCGAACTACCAGGAAACCTCTCCCTCTCCCTGTCATACACATGCACAGGATTGAATTAGTTCTCCTGGTTTAGAACGATACAGCCTGTGAGTGCGATGAGGTCCAGTTCTGCTCGGTCAGGACCTCAGCTACAGACACAAGGCTTAACAACGCTGCAGATGGTTTTTTTTATCCAGAAATGGATTTAATGTTATGGCTCAGCATGAACTAGAGATGCATTTCTGGAAAAGAAAATGTGGTTTTTGAACTGCAGCAGAGGGCTGTGTACAGGTGACAGAGCGAGTAACCTCACAAATGGGCAAACATTCGACCATTCATTTCATTGGACAAAAGAAGGATAAACAAGGACCATAACCAAATGACAAGAAGGGGCATTACAACCATTTTTATAACAGCACTACATGTGTTATCAAAGAAAATACCAGAGTTCAAGCAGTGCGGATATTTAAAAAGCAGCAGAAGTGGTGTCGAAAAGCAATGGAATAAGCACAATAGGCTTGAACAACCAGACTAAAATAAATTCTGTGACTCTTCTGTTTGTCTCTGTCCTTTCTAGGGTGTCTAGAGGTATGCTTAAGGAAAATGTAATACACCAGACTCCAGACCTCATTCAAAGTGATGTGCAAAAATATGAACCCACTTCAAAATAATTCACATCTATGAAAATTTTCTTATTCCCACAAGATTAAATGTATTCTAATGTGAATTGCCATTCTTGTGGTAATTCATGTCTGACTCAATGATAATTTTTTTTAAATGCCCTGCACCTCCAGGGTCTGGGTTCGATTCCTGTCTCTGTGTGAATGGAGTTTGCATGTTCTCCCCATGCTTGTTTGGTTTCCTCCCACAGTCCAAAGAGATGAAGATTAGGCTAATTGATGTTTCCAACTGCCCATAGTGTGTGAATGAGTGTGTATGTGTGTGCCCTGCGAAGGATTGGCACCCAGTCCAGGGTTTACCCCGCCTCATGCTCTAAGTCTCTTGGGATAGGCTCAGGCCCCCGTGACCCTGTATACAGAATAAAGCAGTATACACAATAAGTGAGTCAAGTTTTTACTTATTGTGTTTGTAATTGTGGTTTGTAAAAGTGGTTTTTGTAATTCTACAGGTGGTGCACTATAAACTATTCAAACAGCACGGCAGCTAGGAGTCAATTATTTGCTACGTTTGTTTAGAAATAAATGATTCAGGATATTTATTAAATTGTGATACTAACAGAATTCCAATACAAATGCGACTGTAGGTATTGTGATAATATTTTATCTTGAGGTCGATGGCGATTCCTATCCCTATGATTAACCTACTTAAAGTCACAGCTTATTCAAGATTCAAAGAATCTTATATTCATTTAAAACATATTAATGCGGCCACAATAAATTACTCAGTAACTACAGTACACTGAAGCTAAGAGGAACGATACGTTGTCAATACCAGGGGTTTTAAGGGGATAACTAGTAAGAGTATTAGTGGTCAAAATATCAGAAGGGATGGGAACCGATACAATATTATCACGATACCTACAGTAGGTGCTGATTCGTTTTGTATTGTGATTCCGACAGTACCATGATTTTATAAATATTCTCATTCAATATTATTTTATTTTCAGATTTTGTTACAATTCTGAACAAACTTAGCAAATAATTAGCTTCTCCCACACAGGAAGCTCTGCTGTGTGAATAGTTTAGAGTGTACCACCTGCAGAGGTATAGAGGAATGGCAACTATTTGCCACTACATATGTACTGTAAATATACATAAACTAAAATTTTATTTTAAGAAATCGATTTCGTGGGGTCAATGTGGCGATACATGAATTACCACACGAAGGAATCGTGAAATGTAGCTGAATCGATTTTTTTCTCTACATACAGTATCAGCATGTCTCAGTGTACAGTATGCTAACACAACGGCATGCACATAGTTGAATACTCAGAGTCACACATTCTCCTGCTTTGTGCATCCTATATTACACAACATGTGCGTGACTACCAATTTGCTGATGTTGTGCTAGGGCTGTCTCCTGTACTCCACATGTGAAGTGCACTGTACAGTACATATGAAGTGAGCTCTAATACTGCATTTAATTTAATGAAATATTTCATGAGCAATCTAGTTGTATCATATCAATAACGCTGTAGGTACAGTATATGTACTGTACAAATGCTAGCCTGATATGGAGACTAGAAGCTGACAAATGTGTTTAAATATTATTATTATTATTTTTATCTTTCAATTATACACTGCCTGGCCAAAAAAAAGGTGCCATTTGCATTTTAATAAGCACTTAAATTCTGAGAGGATATTTACTGCAGTGATTAATATGTTTCAGCTGGCAACAATTCTTTTAACTCTAACTGACGCAGCCTCTCATTTCTTAAACAGCCATGACGGAAGATGTATATCGTGTTCATGAAAAGGATGTTATTGTGTTTCAGTAGGGTCAAATTACTGGCCTGCATCAAGCAATGAAAATTACTGGGGTGTAACGCATTTTTTAAACATGAAAAAAAAAAAAGTTGTGAACCATCATCTTCACAACCATCATCATGTAGTCGGAAAAAAAAAATCATGAAATGAATTGGAGACGCTTGGGGAGGTCGCATCATAAATACAGTGTGATGAGAACTCACAGGATTGGACTAAACACCTGTGTGTGCATAATATAACCACTTGTTTGTGATGAAAATCAGGGGAAAAAAAGGCTTCAATTACCTAGAGAGCATAAAGATCACACTTTGAAGCAATGGAAAAAGATTGTGTGGTCTAATGAGGCTATACTGACCCTATTTTAGAGTGATTGGTGTGTAGGGGTAAGAAGGGAAGCAAATGAAGTGATGCATCCAGCATGCAAAGTGTGCATTATAGAAGCCTCTGGAGGCAGTGTTGTGATCTGGGGTTGCTTCAGTTGGTCAGGTCTAGGCGCATCAACATTACATTATGTGGCAATGAAATGAAGACAGCTGAAGACTAAATGACCAGGTTATCCCTTAAATAGATGTTTTTTTCCTTGATCGTACATGCATACACCAGGATGACAATCCCAAATGTATCAAGCTCACATGGTGAAAGGGTGGTTCTGGGAGAATGAGGAATCGTTTTCACACATGAATTGGCCACCACAGAGTCCTGACCTTAACCACATTGAAAGCCTTTGGGATGCGCTGAAGAAGACTTTACAGACTGTTTTGACTTTCCAGTTATCAATGCAGGGTCTCGACTAAAAATACACACAGCTCTTGACGGAAATATATTGTTGAAATGCAGTTGAAATGCAAAGTGGTCCAATGGAATATTAGCACTAAAGTCTGGGATACTTGACCTAATTTTTATTATATTACATGAGATTAGATTCAATTATTGTTTTTTTTATTTTAGGTTCTGATTTTTCAAATTTTTACATTTTAAATTAAAATGTTAATAATGTGACCTACATTCACATTTAAAAACTTTTGTCAGCTTCTTAGCTCCAAAATCCTGCCTCTAGTCTTAACCCTACCCTTCCTAATTATTCATAAAACTGAGTTATATAAATTGCTGCAAATTAGCAACCATGATATCGTTCATTACTTGAGGCTGCAGGTCACAAAATCAGACAGAACATAAATGATCATTTGTTGTTTTGTTGCTGGCATAGCCTAAAAAAGTCTCAAGTCTAAAACCATGTTAATTCAGTTCATGTTTATTAAAGACTTAAAATGTAATTTTAAAGAAATTAAATGGTTTTAAGGACCCTTTACGTTTACTTTTGTCTCTTTTTCTTATTTTTCTCTTTATATTTTCCATTATATTGTTCTTTTCTCTATTTCTGCTTTCTCCCTTGGTGAGACACACATATTGTACACATTAAATATCCTTAAATGTACCTGAAGCAACAAAGCCTTTTGAAAAAATATAAAAAGTTGTGAAGTACTTTCTCTCTCATGCACAATAACAGATTTAAACACAGTTTTCTCTGACTGAGTGAATGCCAATTATATGTGCTCACAGTCAGCACGCTTCATACCAGCAAGGGCGAGTTCCTCCAGCTGTTTAAACTCCCTCCGAACTGGATCACGGGAGGAAACTTTGACGCCAATGAAAGGTAGATTATGGGATGAAGACAAACAGCGAGGCGAGCAGAAGCTAATGATTTACCCAGGAGAAAGCTGACCCAGAAGCCACTTTAGACACGCGTTCAGGCTTCCCATACTTAGCAAATAATGACCCAGCGGGACGACAGAAAATCAGTGAAGGGGTTGGAAAGCTGTGTTTGCTTTGTCAGGAGGTACCCTGGTAGAGTTTACAATTTATTATTTAGCAGGCTGTGTATAGGAATACAAAAACGGACAAAAGAGAGACCAGTAACGTTTGATATTTAATCATTTTCCCATCATACTACACAATGACAAAGTAAAAAGGAGTTAGAGTGCTTTGTTTGTGGCCTGTAATGGACTGCCACCCCCTCCAGGGCATACCCTGCCTAGTGCCCCAAGTCCCCTGGGGTAGGATCTCGGCCTCCTGCAACCCTGTACCAGATAATCTGTGTTGAGAATGAGTGAGTTGAGTAAAGACTGAAATGTCTGCTTTGCATAAATATTAACACCCATCACTTAGCACTTGGTTAAAGCACCTTTGGCAGCAACCTCAAGTCTGCTTATGAAATGATGCTTATACATGTTACAAGCTTGGCCTTGTGGATATTTCTTCCTTTCTTCTTGGCACAATCCTTCCCCAAGTTCAACCAGGGAGGATGGGCAGCATCAGTGTACATAAATTGTCAGGTCTCTCCTGCTCTACTGTATTGGGTTCAGGTCCAGAAGTCCAGTGACTGGGCCACTCCAGGAATTTCACAGTGTTGTTGTAAAGCCACTTGTGTGTTTTCTTTGGGTCGTTGTGTTGTTGAAATGTAAACCATCTCCTCTGCCCTCTGGAGAATATTTTCAATCTAGATGGCTCTTTATTTTTCCGCATTTGTTTTGTCCCATCTTTCTGACTAGGCTCAGTCTCAGTTGCAGAAGAACATCCCCGCAGTATGATGCTGCCACCACCGTTGTAGGGACGGCTTTAAGAAGGTGATGTGCAGTGCCTGATTCCCTGATTCCAAATAGTTCAATCTTTGATCATCAGACCAGAGGGTGTCCTTTTTCATGGTCTGGCTCCCTGCATGCTGTAACGTGCCTTTAATAAAGACTGCCTTCTGACCGGCCACTCTACCATAGGAGCCTGATTGGTTGAGTTGGGCAATGATGGTTGTTCTTCTGTAAGTCACAAGGGAACTCTGGATTTTATTTATAGTTACCCTTGGGTTCTTGATTACCTGTGTGACCAAGGCCTGTCCTCCCCAATTACTCAGTTTGGCTGGACGGCCAGAGCTGGGAAGACTGCTGGTTGTACCAGCTCTCCTCCATGTGTGAATGACGGAGGCTACCATACTCTTATGCACTTTCAATGCTGCAGAAATGTTCTTGTATCCTTCCACAGGTCTACAGATAATTCTTTCGACTTCATGGCGCTGTTTTCACTTTGACATACACCATCTACTGAGACCTTAAATAGACAGGTCTGTGCCTGTGTATGCGAGGTCAATTACAATTGTCATAACAGAGGGTCTGAATATTTATGTAAATAGGATATTTCAGTCTTTATTTTTTATAAATTAACAAAACACAGCTAACACCTGTTTTCACGATATCACTGTAGATTATTGTGTGTACAATGATGTATCCATTTTATGACGAGTGTGAATCATAATAAGATGTGAAAAACTCACTCAAAAGGGTCTGAAAACCTTTTGTCTCTTCAAAGGCAAGTTTGTTTTAACATGGAATTTATCAATGTACTGTACTTCCACCTTGCTTCCAGTAGGTTTGTACCTGTATATTGCTGTTATTTTACACCTGGTTCACCGTTTACACATTGATTGATTTATTTTTTACATTAGTCCAATATGGTTTGTAATTGAGTATGCATCATATTTAATCTCTTTGTGTGTGATGGGATTACACTTAAAACCTTTTTTTTTTTTACTTTAGAATGAGCAACACCAAATCCATAGTCATGTTTGCCATCACTTTGTAATTCTCCCCTTTGAAAAATTCGAGCCCCTTACTGTCGAGTTTGTGTCGATAATATCCATTTCAGCATAATCCAATACCCGCCTGTCTGTGGCACATGGGTCTTCTTTGCTGTCCCCTGGCACCTCATCTAGGCTGGCAGTACAGCCTGACCAAACAGCACTAACAGAGCCAACCTAGCCTGGAGAATACTGCTCACTGCTTCCATCTGTCTTCTAAGTATTACAGAGGAAGCATAAAAACTACAACAAGGACACATTGTCAACTAGAATATGGAACAACATGCACAGATGAAACAGACTGTGTGTAATTTAATAAGGATTTTGTTGAGGCATTGGTATTTGTCTAAATCTGCATAAAACGAAGGCATAAAAGTACTGTAACACTACTAGTAGGCTACAGATTGAGCAGGTACTGTATAGTGTACACCAGACAGCTATAATACTGGATCAATCCAGAGTGTAACTTCTGTAAAGCGTTCAACACTCTTGCATTCAACAAGGCAGAAATTCATCTTTTTTGGGAAATTCTGTATGTTTTGCTGGTCATGCATGATTCGGCAGTAAAAATGCAATGAGAGCTGAGTAGGTCTGAAATTACTTTCCACACTGACTAATAACTGATATGATCCTCTCAGCAGTGCAGTCAGCCATGTTCCTACTTTGTGGATTTCTCCTGTGTAAAAAGTGTTACAAGTTATAAATATACAGTTAGTTTACATCCTCCATTAACATAATTAATTTATATATACAGTAGGAACATTGGGACATTTTCAAAATGATTGATAGAAATGATTGAAGTGCTGCTTAGTTTAGTTACTTGAGTGTGAAAACTGTTTTTTAAGTCTTTACAGTCACTGTTTGCTGCTGAATAAACTACAGAAAGTATGTCAAAATACCATGCTTGACACTACACGAGGGTGCAGAATGTCTGCAGACACCGCCTCGAGTGATGCTCCAGACTTACCTCCACATCTGGCCGAGCTGCAGGATGTGCACGAGGGACTGGAAGGTCCACATGCACGCGCGGCAGCACTTGAGCGTGCGGCTCCGCGAGCGCGCCGTTGCCGCCGCGTCCTCTTCCGTCTCCACCGTGTAGTCGTAGACGAACCAGCGGAAGCTGAGCACCTGCACCACGGCGGACGGCAGCGCGGCGAAAAGCAGCGTGAGCGCGAACCACCAGTAGTCGCGGCGCGCGTAGTAGTCAGCCGAGAGCCACACGTCCGTGGCGCCGTCGCAGAAGAAGACGAACAGCGCGCACAGCACCCAGCAGCAGTCGAGCAGCGCGTGCCGCCGGGAGCGGTCCCGGAGCTCTTCCGGTCCCGCGAGGACGCACCGCGCCTCGGGCTCCTTGTCGCGCGCGCACGCGGAAGCCGAGGTTACGGCGGATGCAGCGGCTCCGTCCGATTTGGCGGCCATGTTTGTTTGTGCGAAGAGAAGGAGGGGTGAGGAGAAGGGAGAAGTGGAGGCAAGGGAAGGCTGGTGTGTGTGTGTGCGCGCGCGTGTGTCTGTGCCCGTGTGTGAGCGCATGATGGGAGGTGAGAGAGAGAGAGTGTGAGAGAGAGAGAGAGAGAGAGCATCCTGGAATGATATGACAGAAATTTCCTTTTGGGAATGTTGGAGATGGCTGTTAAGTTAAATCTTTCTTTCTTTTGCTTCATTGGCATGAGCATGTTCTGTGTTGGCATAACAGATGTCATGTTACAGTACACCCAGAGCCTATCCCAAGAACACTGACACATACTCATCAGCAGTCCATCACAAGAAACACACTCATTCACATCCAATCTAATGTAATGTGCTCTGCTTGGGATGTGTGTGGTGACTGGGGACGCTTCCACTTGACCATGAAGATGGTCTTGGACTCGGCTGATGCAGACAGCTGTTCTCTGATGACTTGTGACAGTGCAGTCACTCCGGACTGGAATACATCTCTCCTGTTATACTGAACTTCCAGCCTCCTAACACACAGCATGACTGCAGATCAGTCACTGCTATCCGATATCAAATGAAAATGGGTTCCCTGATGAGTCTGGATCCTCTGAAGGTTTCTTCCTATTCCTATCTGATGAATATAACAGATACATAAATACTCACACATTTCAAACTCATTTTCCATTTTTTTGTTTTATTTATTTATTTTTATTCCGTAAAGCTGCTTTGTGCCAATGACCATTGTAAAAAGTACTATATAAATAAAACTAAATTGAATGTAGTTAATGCATGTAATTTTTGGGAGTCATGAGGAAACCTGAGAACCTAAAAGAAACACACACAGAACTGGGAGAACATGCACTGAGAAAGCACAGTAATTCGAGCTCAGGATCGAACCGAGGGGATGCTGGGGTTTTGATGTACAGTAGCAACTCTTGTTTCCATGTGCTGTCCAGGAACATCACTGATAATACAGTACATTGATAAATAGGGAGCCAGGAGAGTTTTATTTTGTTAATTTCAAACCTAAAGTTCCCTTCGGTCTACGGGCATCATTCTCACTCTTCAGTTTGGATGCCACTTGTGTTGATGCCTCATCAGTATCTGACAGGAAATTGTCAGGAGAGGGTTATTTTCCACTTATCTCTATCAAAAGATAAGCCTATTAAAATCAAGTTACCCACCAAAGTGAAAAAAAGCCACTGCATATAATGTTCTAATGCTTCATAAAAACATCACCAACTGACATTTATTGCTTTCATTTGCATTAAATTAAATATGTAATAAATAAATAAGTTGTGAGGTGTTCCTGGTATACAGTATTTTGATTCGTACCTATCAAAAGTGGTACATGGGAAAAATGTCTCAATGGTGTGGGCTTAAATTGATCAAATTCCACAGGAGAGCTACTGTAGCTCAGATTGTTAAAAAAAAAAAAAAGTTGATGCTGGTTGTGGTTTTAAAAAAAAAGCTCTAAGAAAACATTGTGCATCTCACCTTGCTGTAATTTGCTTGCAGCAGACTAGTCAGGGTGACTGTGCTGGCCCCTGTTTACTCCCAAAAGCACCTACAACAGAAGAAGGTGGCCTGGTCGGATGAACAAATTTGCTTTTACATCAAATGGACAGCTGTGTGCTTGTGCATCACTTACCTGGGGAAGAGATGGCATCAGGATGCACTATGGAAAAAAGGCAAGCCAGCAGAGGGAGTGTGATACACTGGACAGTGTTCTACAGGGAAACCTTGGTCCTGGTATGCAGGTGATTGTTTCTTGACACATATCACCTTCCTAAACATTGTTGCAGACCAAGTATACCCCTTTATAGATATAGTATTCCCTAATGACAGTGACATCTTTCAGCAAGATTGTGTGCTCTGCCACACTGCAAAAAATTGTTCAGGAATGGTTTGGCATCACATGCATGACAATGAGTTAAAGACCTTGCAAAACTACTGTACCACTCACAACTTATATAGATGTGCTGCTTACATCTTGGTGCATATACAAGTGCACATCTTGTAAAGTACATGTCTTGAAGAGACAGGGCTCTTTTGATAGCATAAGACGATCTATAAAATATTAGGCTGGCGGTTTTAATGTTATGGATGATAATTGTACATAATACAATTATTATTTATCAAAATTTCTTTTGGAATAATGACAGCCAGGCTTTTCAGCAGTCTCATCCATCCAGCAGAAATCTAATAGCAATTATCTTAATCATCTGGAGTTGACAGGGAGGTAAACATGTCACACCACCTATGGGAAAACATTTTGTAATTCATTTTCACTTTTTAAATTTTTTTATTATTGTTAAATTGTGTAGGTGGATGTCTTATTACCTGAGGTAAATATCGCTTATGACAACATGATTAGGATTATTTCCCTTTTATTATGGCACATAAATATCTAACAATATAATCAATGCCTGATGTATTCTGTTCACAGCACAGTTATCTACAGTAGCAAGGCTGTAGACATGATTATGCAGTCAAAGTGTGTTTACCACTGTGTGTGTGTGTGTGTGTGTGTGTTAAACTGCCTCTTTTTAAGATGTTATAATTTCAGACAAAGTATACTTTATTATATTTTATTTTATTGTAACAAAATTGGAGATTTTATATTTGTTATTTTTTATTCTTTGCTATTAGCTTTTTGCCTCCTTACTTCCTTTTTCTTTTTCTAGGTCACAAACACTCCCGTAAGCATTTCACTGCATATCATACGGTGTATGATTGTGTATGTGACAAATATAAAAATGTAATTAAAATTTTTGTATTTTGGACTGAATTTTTTTAAAAACTCAATTTTCAGTAATTTTAGTATAACATTAAGGTATGCAGTTATGGGTTGTCTATTTCAAAAAAAATTTGTTAAAAAATTACCATATATTTGTCTTTTAGAAACTTTGACCTTTCACTAGCACTAATTTTGCTGCACTTGGGAGCCATGATGCACTTCACTCACTACAAATACTCAATCAAAGCATGAGTTTGCTGTATTTCTTTTAATTAAAGCAAACATAATATTGATAATAAAGTGTATATTTACATGGCCATAAACACTTTTGCAGGCTGATTTATCCATTGTAAAAAAAAACTGTGGCAGGTGGTGTTGTAGTGTTTTGCAAAATTTCAATTTTCACAATGAAATAACCAAAACAATTTTGACATTTGTGTTTTTTTAACACCATTGTGACTCAAAGAAATGGTGCACAAAAGTTATTTAACAGCTTACAATAATTTTTATTTCACTTGAGGAAAAACAAGCTCAATATTTCTCTCTATTTCCAAGATGGAGATATCTCAAGTCAAACTGTTCAATAACAGTTCAGAGGAAAAACATCTACATTTTAATCAAAACAGGAAGCACAACATTGAACCACAATCTGGTTCTCACACTATGACACAATCATCAATTAATAATTAATCAACTTCATCTTTGGAGAACTTGTTTTGTCCAAATAAAATATATAAAAACCTTTGTTCAATGTTTAGAATAAACAGTTAATGAATATTAATAATAATTGCAACAAAGTTTGACCTTTTTAGTTTATTTCTGTGTCTTTTCCTCTGTTAAATAATGCCACTAAACATCTGGTACATATTTGTTAACCTGTATCAAGTTCACTTCATATTTCTTGCAATGGCATGAGGTACATTACTCCAGTTATATTTATACATAAACCTACTACGGAATCCGCTGGCAATTAGCATGCAATTTAAATCACTTTGGTCAGGAATGAGAAGGGTGGTAAAAGCCTTTCATAATCTGTTCACTAGAAAAATATTAACCATGTAAGCACTTCATCTGATAGTTCCCCTTTTATTGCAATAAGCATATTCTTTCTGTGCCTGTTTACCCCATGTGGGAGAAACATGCCAAGATGAGTTTCTGGGAGGAATAAAAACATTTTTAAAATCTGCAAGAGCAATAATAAAAATAGCAGCAGTATGGTTCTGGTTAATTAGAAATAACAACAGAAATGCAAATATTGTATTCATCCCACAATGTGGATCCATCTTAGTCAATTTCTTCTATTTAATTAATTACATTTTCTCAAACAGGTTTGCTAGATCACAGTCATAAAATCCCACCTAGGCAGGGGTGAAATCCACCCACTCCCATAAAAAAAGACAGCATCATACTAGCAGTAGAGATTAATTATATATTCATATATTTTGATTCAGTAAAATTACTGGTCCAATAATAATAAAAAATTGCAGGTAATAAAAATTATCTGAAATTATTTAAATCAGATTGAAACAAATGTCCATGTCACCACAGCTACTATAACCAGTTTGTGGTATAAATTTATTGGACATTTATTAAGCATATATTTTTCTTTTTATTTGAAGAAATCTGTAACTTAAAAGTATGTTCACATTTTCATTTCTTTCTTCTAGAAAAAAAATATATAATAATAAATAATTAGAGTACATTTATTTAAGTATATGGGTTATAAAATCTCATTTAGATCCAAACCTCAATCTTGCTCTGTCTCCCCTTCAAGTTTAAGAAATGTCAAATAATCTTAATGAGCCTTATTTCCATTAACTCTATTAAGGTCGTAGCTTAGTCAGGGAACTGGCAAAACAGCTGCTGGGTAAGCTTTATAATGTCCAGCACACATAAATCCAGGTACAGGTTTTTTTTTTTTTTTCATTTGACTTTGACCATAAACATGCACAACAAGCAAATGGCAACAACTGCATTACCCCTTAATCACTTATATTGGGCTGTTAACAAACTTCGGTCCCATTTCTACTTATTCTGATTTCTCCCCTTCTTCTTAATCTGTTTTATTTAGTTAGACCTCAGGCTATTCATCACCATTTTGACTACTGGATTGCATGGATGAACATGAATGTTCACTTTCATCTTAAGTCTGGTGAGTTACATACTCCTGCATCCCCTCACACACAAGATTTTAGGAGTTATAATAAGCAATAATTTGCTTATTATAACTAAAGACGGAAACGTAACCACAGCGCCAAAACTCATGGTGAATCATAATGAACCGTACTTATAACCGTACTAACCGCGTAGGTGAGACAGGGGTATTAGTAGTTAACAGATAATGGGCCAAACTTCGCTGAGTGATGATGGTAGAATAATTACAGTATAAAGTTCTTGATTAAAACAACATGCATGAGGAATCACAAAGGAGTTTTCATTTTCTGCAATGGAAAAGTACTCGAACTAGTTACTTTTATCAGTAATGTAACTGATTACGTCTTAATGACAGTAATTTTGTAATGCAATTAGTTACTTTAAAAAGTAACGTCCCCCAACACTGGTCATTATACATAGATTGTGGAATTTGGTTGTAAGGAGTTGGGCTCATTTAGTCATAATAGGTCAGGCATTTACACTACCAGTCAAAAGTTTGGACACCCCTTCTTTTCTGATTTTAATTTATTTCACCATTGTAAAACAATGCTGAAGGCATCCAAAATATGCATTAATCTCATTTAAACTTATGCTCTGTAAAGCCTTCATAATGGCACTAATCTGAGGTACTGTTACTTGATGATTTTCGAGAATGTATGAACTTCTCCTCTGTAGCAGAGGTAAGTTTTGGTCTTGTTTTCCTGGGAAGGTCTTCATGAGAGCCAGTTTCATCATGGTGCTTTGTCATCGTGTGTTTTGTAAATACTCTTGACAATAATGTTCTTGCAAGAACTATTCAAGAGCAACTGGCCTTCAGTCTTAAAATAATAACTTATTCATTGATTCAAATGCTCCCCCCCCCCCATCATTTTACACATACTGATAAAGTAGGAGTATGTTTGGAGTGTCTGAAATATCCCGTTTACATAAGTATTCAGAACATCTGTTATCACATTTGCAATTGAACTCTGGTGCATCCTACTCCTATCAATGGTCCTTGAGATGCTTCTGTTAAACACGGTGGCAGCATCATGCTGTGGGGATGTGGAGACGGCTAGTCAGTATAGTGGGAAAATGGATACAGAAAAATAAAGAGCTATTCTGAGTGAAAATCTTCTACAAGGTGCTCAGGATTTCAGGCTGGGGTGAAGGTTTACATTTCACCAAGACAACGACCCAAAGCATACTGCCAAGAAAACACATGAACTCTATGAAAGTCCTGGAGTCTGGATCAATCTCTGGAGAGACCTGAAAATGGCTGTGACACTGACACTGCCTGACCAACCTGGTTGAGCTTGAATGAAGAAGAATGAAAGAAACGTCCAAAAGAAAGATCTGCCAAGCTTGTAGCATCATTTACAAGTCGAGACAGTCATTGCTGCCAAGGTCCTTTTTAACAAGTACTAAGTGATTGGTATACATACCTATTTTTTTCATATCAATTAACAAACACTTGTTTTTACTTTGTCATTGTGGAGGATTGTGTGCAGAATGATGAGGAAAGAGAATTTGAACCCATTTTAATAGTGTGAAACTAAGAAAATGTAGAAAACTTGAAAGGGTCTGAAACCTTTCTGTCTGCACTGTAATTTTTTTTACCTAAGTAAAGAGAAGAAAGGGAGTATGGTGGTGTAGTGGTTAGCACTGTTGCCTTGCACCTCCAAGGTCTGGGTTCGATTCCTGTCTCAGGGCTTGGTGGGTTTCCTCAGGGTACTCCGGTTTCCTCCCACAGTCCAAAGACATGCAGTTTATGCTAATCGACATTCCCACATTAGCCTCCAGTGGTCACCATTGGCCTTCACGGTCAATAATTGAACAACAGAGGTTACTAGATGGATGGAAACATAGAAAACAACTAAGGAGATTTGACATTACTGGATTGGCTTAAGAACTGTCAAACACATGGAAGGATGGTGCTAAACCATCAGCTTCATGGAAGAAAGTTCAATTAAATTTTATTTGTATAGCGCTTTTAACAATTGGCATTGTCCCAAAGCAGCAAGAAATGTGGTCTGTAAATATTCATGATCATTGTTGAACTAAAAAATCAACAGTAGAAATTGCAGGCATGTTTATAAATGAAAGTAAGAACACTTAATGTGATAAGAACTCACAGAATTGTGTCTAAACAGCTGTATAGCCATTAAAAACTAAATTACAATAAAAAAATTTTAGTGAGGCTAATCAGAAAATGTTTTCAATTTGCTAGGGATTATAAAGTAATAAAAAAAGGTCATGTGGCCTTTTGAATACAGATTTACATTATTTATCCATTATGAAAATCAAGTGGGCATCTTTAGAAGAGAGCACAAATTAACCAAAATATGGTGACATTGTTACTGATTTAAGAATTTTAAATAGCAAATTAAAAGCATACTTAGTGTTCGTATTAAGCTACTGCATATAATAAACAAAAAAATAGGATATATATATATATATATATATATATATACACACACACACACACACACACACACACACACATTTCTATATCCTCTCTAGGGCATACGAAACAGGCATGCAAAGGAAAGCGGGCTAAATAACAGAGTGGTCTTAAAAGAAAGATTTAAGTTTTACACCAGATCAAGTTCATGCACCGAAGGAGAGACGACAAAGCTGCAGGATATAAAAATAGAAGAGAGGTGCTGGAAGTGGCATGAGAGTGGGAAGGCCTTGCTGATGAATTTAATGGACCATTAGTGGAACGAGGGATAGGTTTTTATCAAACGAAGTATATTAACTTCAGGAAGGCATGGACACTCCAGTCAGCGATTCACCAGCTTCTCATATCTTAATGAAAACGATCTCTTCACACACACACACACACACACACACACACACACACACACACACACACAAACACAAACACACACACCATTCCTAGCACACTCAGCGAACTGAGTTGTTTTTATTGAGTTTTTTTTTTTATTGACGTTATTTCCCTCTTTCATTCACTTATTCACTAGATTAAGATAGTGCCTCTTCTTTTCCATCATTAAGAAGACGAGACAGAAAAGATGGAGGCTGCAGTATTCTTTAGACATAGTGTGGGAAGCTGTCCCTGCTTCCTGTCTGTCTTCTTTAATTAAAAGAGAAATCCTTTTCTGTGAGACGATGAGGAGGATTAGGGCAGAAGGGTGGAGTGAAGACTAATGTGGCTTCAAGCAGTCTTTATTAATTCTCTGCTGGCCTGCGAGAAGTGTTTGAACTTGAAGCATTTATTTGTGTATGCATGTGAGCACACATGGTCAGGAGCAATTGAAGAAACTGTTATTGGTATTGCCCCAAGACTAACTGATGGACTAACTGAGCTAGTTCGCTAATGTTACCACACAATCACTCACTCATCGTCTATACCGTTTTGTCCTGTATACAGGATCGCAGGGGGCCTGGTGCCTATCCCAGGAGATGAGGCAGGGCACACCCTTATGGGGTGCCAATCAGGGCACACACAGATACACAAAGACACTCACACACTCTGGGCAACTTGGAAACGCCAATGAACCTAATCTGCCTAAGTCTATGGACATGTCTTTTGGACTCCATCAACACAGACCCGAGGCGGCAATCGAACCCGAACCATGGTGGTGCAAAGCAACAGTGCCAAAAATGGCAACTGAAATAAAGAGAAAAGTTATTACAAGTGAAATATGCTTTATTCTGGTGTTGGATACAGTAATAAATACCATTTGCTACAGTATATTTATGAACATTTCATTATTCAATGCAATTAATATAATCATGGAAAGGACGTACACATACAGTATCTAAACAGTTGTAAAAAGTGTCAGTAAGTACAGTAAACTGGCTATGCAGAAAAGTGGGTCTAGATGTGACTGAGTATGTGAATGTGTGTCCTGCAACATCTGGCATTCCAGCCAATATACAGTATGTTCCCACTTTACACTACCTTTTGTGCACTATGTACATTAACAGCTTTGCGGCAATTTTCTTGTTAGCAATGTCACCACCTCTGCGTCGATGCTTAGAGCCTACATGGGGGCATCGAGACTAAAATGGTCCTTATAAAATTCTTTCCTCCCATAACAAGAACTAAATGCAGTAGTAAAATGGTCTACTTTATTGATCATTAAATTAAACAGTAGGTTGTAATGTTTTATCAATCTTGAGTACATTACAGGGTAATGCTGCGCAAGCTTATTTATATCGCGAAACTCGTGTGATGTTGGGTTGCTAATGATATTAGGCTAGCAATCACTATCTTGTGAAATAATTAAAAAGTGTCAGGATGAACTAACCCTCGGAGACCAGACGACGTAGCTTTAGCGATTAGCCCAATGTAGCATGGATGGTAAACCCAAATGCGGAAGAGAGCGAGTAGGCAGGATAACCACGCGATTTAGTTTAAGGACTCTCACAGAAGGGGAGCAAGGGAAAAACACAAATTTA